>OY754308.1:55218623-55445707 GCA_963573325.1 Astragalus glycyphyllos | reverse complement strand
AAACAAATTGTCCATTACCAAACATTTTTTGAGAGAAAAAAACATCACAAATGATACGTGTATGGTATACTAATAATAATAATAGTAAATTACTATACACTTCCTTGTATTTTTGTGTTCACTACATAGATCTCATTTATCACAAAAACCAACACAAAACTCCCTTGCAACTACAAAAAAGCACTACAATTAACTCTAAACGCTCTGAGGCCACACAAATTTCTTATATAACTTGTTAGCAGCACATGGTTTACATGGAAGTTGTGGGGTCATTCAGATTCATATCCTTAGTTTCAGGTTGAAAGTTCATTGAGAATGTGGCAAAAGTAACAATTGAAAAAGATTTTGATAACAGATTCTTATGTAGCATATTAACATTGAACGATGATACGAAGGAATCATGCAGCCCATAGAGTGGTTGAAATTGAAATTGAAAGATCCCACAAACAAGACACAACCAATGGTTCTTGATGTACACAACATAACAGTAAAATAAAATCAACACAGTATGTGGTACGAATGAGAAGGAAAGCAGAGGTAGTTTGTATTGCTAATAAGTGGATCCAGCAAAAACAAATTGACCAAATGCATTTAGGGAACATTTAGCTGCTAGTACTGTATCATATTTATGTCACTTCACTTGTACCATTTAAATTCAATACATACTATATTAGGATCCTAATTCACAAGCATATTTCCAATTCCTTTGTTTTAAACCCTAAACCTAGGCTCTGATCAAAACCCCAAATTCAACAAAAATAGCGCAGAAACAATTATGGTGTCCCAAAGACTCCAAATTCAACAAAAGGAAAGTTCAGAAATTGATAATATAGCCGAGAAACAAACACAATTTATTCTTTGTTAAATTCTAAAAAGAGAAAACATTTTTTAAAAAGTGTAATCAAACATGTCCTTAAGCATCTTTAGTTCTTAACTCAGCGAATAACATATAGCATGCATAGCAGCATAGGGTTAGAAATGAAATGAGAGAAATTTGAGAAGGGGATAAATTTGAAAACCTCAGAGTCCAAAGCATCGTTGGCTACAACATATTCACGCTCTGCAAATAATTTGAAAAAAAAAATAGAAGTTAGTGATTGTTATAAACTGGAAAGTAGTCATAAAAAAAGCTGGCAAGTAAAGAAGAAGAAGGAAGATTAGGAGAGAGAGGGACCAAGGGATCGCAATGCCCAGATGCGCTTCATAATGGAATGTATGAGATCCTGTTAATCACGCACCCAATTCTCAGGCATTAGATTATGATACAAATAATGGAAATGAAGTTTCGCACTTCCAGATCAGAATTGCTGCAAAATTGTAATTAATTAGGATTTTTTTAACTAGAGAGAAATAAAAGGAGGAGATGATGAGGGAGAGTAAACGAGCAATGAAAAAACAAAAAAGCTAGAAAAGAGCAAGTATTGATACAAGGCAGAGAGAGAGAGAGAGAGAGAGAGAGAGAGAGAGAGGATGTTACCTCCATCCTAGTAGAGATAGAGAAGATGCTGATGAAATTAGGGCATAGAGGAGGGAGAGAATAGAAGAACTGTCTGTGTTGTTGATTGATGAAATTAGCGTTTGTTGTTCAAGGCGTTTATTTTCCGCCTATTTTTTATACTCTCCCTCCAACTTTCCTCTCTTTCAACTTTCTACCGCTACTGCCTACTCCTCCTCTCTTTGCCCATCCAAGTAAGAGGTTTTTGGTTTTTTTTCTTACAAACACCCCAAATATATTACCACCGCTTATATTTAGGTTCGAATCCAAAAACCGACGTTTTCATGTCGTTGAAATTGTTAAGGAAACCAATCAGTGAGAGACTTTCCTATAATCACCCTCTGTATCTTTTTTTGTTTTTGTTTTTTTACATCTAAACAATTGTTCTCTACGTAGGTTTAATTTTTATTTTAGATTTTTCTTTGATTTCATCGAGTGAGTGCAATGTTATTGTTTTTCATCATCTTGGTTGACATTTTTAATTCTATGTCTTGTCGCGGTGTTTCTTCTCCTACTCTCCACAATCCCCGCACATGAGACGTTACCAAAATACTTTCAGTATTAATTACCCATCTTCCCCACTCTGTGGCACTTCCTCCCTTCACCCACTTCTTACTCCTACGCCAAACTCACTCACTCTCTCCTTCACCGGCACTACTTGGCAACAAATTATTATATTGATCCCCTGCAATTAGATTAGACTATAGAGTCTTCCATTTAGTAGAAATATTAGGAGAGTGATTATAAAAAAAATGCATGCGGAAATTACATTAAAAAAATCCTTACTCAACAATTTCAGTACTAAAGTATGAATTGTGTGTCTTAAAATTGCCCTGTACACGGTCGATACCAAGATATTCAATCTGCTCAGTAACAAAGTATCGACCAATTTCGATATCTTAGTATTCTCTAGATGGAATTCATTCCCATTAATTGAATGTTCCTTTTCAGATAGAATTGACGACAACTTAGAATTTACCAACAAAGTATTACAGTGATAGCAAGGCTTTTAAATGGAAATTACATATAGTCAAAACCTTAATTATGATTTAACGGATTTTAGCGAGGCAATCATTTGGCTGGTTTTACACTCTTACAAAAATCCAAAGCATGTTATACATTTTTTGGTATAAACTGGTAATGCTCGCAACTACAAAAGCTAATGCTCCGAGTAGAGTAGGACCATAATGAACAGCATGGATATGTTTGGATCTATTTATATGTTGCAAACTCTCACGACGTTAGTGTCAGAATCTTAACGTTAGTGTTACGATTATGATTTTAAATTTTAAGCGGTGGAATTGCATGGTACTCATATGCAGACTTGATCCAAACCAAACACCTCCCACACCTTAATATCCCCGTCAAGGCTTCCACTGAAGATAGTAACTATATTCCCCTCTGACTCTGAGTTTGAGTTTGACTCATCTTCTCCACTACCCGAAATTGCAACCAATGACTTGATCGGTTTCTCGTGTCCTTCCAACATTGCCCTACAACAATACCCACCACTCTCCCTTTCCCTTTGCCAAATCCTTACCGTCAGATCCGCTGACCCACTCGCAAGCAAACCGTCAACGTTGACTAAACACAGTATTGCCCCACCATGACCCCTCAACGTTTCCATTTCCACCAACACCACATCCTTGTCGCCACACTTACTTTCCCACCTGCATATCGTGCCGTCACTCCCACCGGAAAACAACACCGTTCCATCGTCGTTCAATACCAGCGCATTAACATTTACTTTCTGCTTCACAATAGCACTCACCATCACGTACCGTTTCTCTTTATCGTCTCTCTTCCAAACCTTAATACCCCCATCAGCAGAAGCCGTGTAAACGATTCCGTCAACAGCAACAACAACGGCGTTAACAGCATCTTCATGTGCGTTAACGGACTCCAAACACCGGTAACCAGACAAGTCCCAAATCTTAAAGCTTTTATCCCAAGAAACAGAATACATGAATCTCTCATTCACTACTAAACCTGACACTGTGTCCGAGTGTTGGATCCATAGCCTCTTCCGATGACGTCGAACGTTGACGTAGTTTCGAGGGACGATGCAACGGCACAACCGGTCTTTGACTGTGGGGAGAGATGAGAGAAGACGGTGTCGTTTTGATGGCATGATGAGCCACACGCGAATTTTGCAGTCTTGGTGAGCTGTGAAGACTCTTGTATCGCTGAATGCGATGGATTTAACGAAGCCTGAGTTAGACGAGTTTTCGTTGAAGGCGTCAACGTGGGTATAATGGGAAAGATTAAAGACGTCGATAACGTTGAGAGATGCGGCGTAGAGAAGGTTACGGTGGACTGCGAGACAGGTGATATGGGGAGTTAGGGTTTTGATGGAAGTGATACATTGGTAGTTTATTGGATTTTTGTGTTTAAGGTGAAAGGTGGTGAAGCTATTCATTTTGGTGAGTGAGAAAAAGAGTGAATGAAATGAAGATTGGATGGAACGATGAAAGGAGGATATAAGTAGTGGTGGGGGGTTTACTTTGGGGGTAAGTGGCAAGTGGAGAAAGATTAACACGTGGCGAATGCAGAAAGATATTAGGAGTAACTTGTGGTGGGGTGAAAGGAAGTGGCGGGGTCCATTGAAGATTTGTTGGGCCCTTGAAATCAGATTGGTCAACGTGTCGCTTGTATATAATCTTAATTAATTGAGATATGATTTGACGTGAGTTTAGGAATTTATAAGCAGAAGTGTTAGATTAACACTAGTGTTATTTAGCCAAAAATACCCAAAAACCACTTTAAAATATCAATTAAATAAGTTTTTCAGGACAATAACCAGTTAACTAATTAACCAAGTTTTAGTCAATGGCCTATAAAACATGTGAAAAGTTTTTTATGCCATTAAATCATTAACTAACTTACTTTTCACATGTTTTATAGGCCATTGACTAAAACTTGGTTAATTAGTTAACTGGTTATTGTCCTGAAAAACTTGGTTAATTGATATTATAAAGTGGTTTTTGGCTATTTTTAGTTGAGGATTTTTGGCTAAATATCATTAGCCTTAGATTAATTAATGCATTGTAAATTTGTATTTTATCTACTGTATATAGTGTGCTGTATACGAAACAAGCGATTGTCATTTGTCATGGGATGAAAGCAAAGGGAATAAAGGTTGAGAAATTAATGAGAAGGGGAGAAAACTCAAAAGAACCATGCTATATACTAGGCCGGTGAGTGAGTGCAACAATTATAATTAAAAATATAAAAGAAAAAGCTAATTAACTATATGTTTTTTTTTGCATAATGTTAATGAGTGACACTTTTAGTTCTCTCTATTTCTTTTTATTTTCACTCATTTTCATTAAAATTAAAAAGCATCCTACTAAATAAATCGATTATTTTCAGAATTTTTAAAATGATAACAATCTTATTATTATTGTTTCTAATTTCTATAAAATATAAATGCATTCTTCGTAGTTAGTCTTTTATATCTTCTCTTTATTATAAATTGTTCACTAAAAGAATCTTACATTTTATAATTTTTTAACTACTGTGTGTTATTGATGAGCAGTATCAGTAATAGATCAATCATAAAATGTCATGACCCTGCCACAATTAACGATTGTCACTTGAATTAGAAAACCTAATAACGATAACCCCAACGATACAAAAGATGAAACTAGAAGAAGGAATAGTTCAATGACATAACCCGAGACTCTCGGGTTCTAGGGATGGTGAGTCCTCTTGAACCACCACGTACTTTTCCCGACGTCTAGATTCTCCCTGAGACATCTCAATGCCTAAAGGAAATGATAACAAAAAAGTTCAATTTATTGTTGCCTTCAACTTAATATGAGTTGGTGACAACCATATAATGACGCACAAAGTGAGATTAAGTCGGTTGTACACGATGTCATGCACATCAAACGAGTGGGAAAACTATTTTGGATTTGTATCTTGAATACCTATCTCAATAACAAGTAAAATATCAAAGCCCATTATATCAGTTTCGATACACTCAACTAAAATAGCGACCAGATATAAGGTTAATAACTGCAAGTAACGATCAAATCATAATAGAAATAATTACCAACCTCCTTAACCAGATCTGTGTTTTTGTTAATATTTTTCTTTTTTGTGTTTTTGTCAATTTGGTCTCTTATATTTTCTTTCATTTTCAATTTGGTCCCCTATTTGCCACATCATTTAATGAATTCCAAGTCAGTCCTGACATTTAAGACTCCACGTTAGCAGATAACTGTCAGCGTGACATCCACTAAAAATAGTTGACGAAAAATACTAAAAGGAACCAAAACGACACAGAAATAAAAGATGATGGACCAAAATGGGACAAAAAAATAATAAAAGACCAAAATGAAACTTTAATAAAAGATAAATGATTAAAAATGCTATTTAGCCTATATTTTATCATGTTGTAGTGTATAAAACCAGTGTTTGATAAAATTTTCTTCTATTATTGTTTGTATTTAAACTATAGGTAGTTTTGATTTTCTTTTGTGATATGCATTTTGTCTAAAAAATTACTCTCTTCTCTCGATCTCACTACTTTATTTCACCTAAAACAAACAAGTCATACATGAATTGCATGTATAGGTCCTCCATTATAAACGAGAAATGGGTACGCTCGTGATAGCGAGCTTAATTGTATTCTATTTTAAAAGTCCATGATTTATTCTCTTTATATTCTATTTTGCGTCAAAATAAAATTTTGATGTAACGAGCTTATATCATTCCCACTTTAATTGTCAAAAAAAGAAAAAATCATTCACCCACTTTAATTTAACCTTTTTAAGTTGTTTATTATTTCCAAATCTTTCCCTTTCTCACGGATACTATTGGTAGCTTCTAAAGCTGCTTTTTACAGTGTCATATCGATACATTGAAATCACATTATTCTGAATAACAAATGGAAGCAAACAAGATGTATAGTCACTTTATTTAATTTAAGATTGCATACTAGTACGTAAAAGAATTTATCAGCAATTCTTTGTTTGTTTAAAGAAATCCTAATATAGTCACTTTATTTAATTTCATCCTAACTCTTTATGGTTTTTCCAATGAAAAACTTCAATTTTCTGTGGAAAGTTATTATTATTCCATTAAAGATATAGTTAGCTGAATTTAATTGCTTATTATTTCCAAACCTTCTCTTTCTTATCAATACCATATATTTCTCATTCTACCTTTATGGTGCTACTTTTTCTAAGGTTAATTTGTTTTCATACAAATAACTATATATAGCGTTATTTACATTAATCACCTCATGTATCACTAATTTTCCTTTGTTGAGACTTAAGAGACATCAATTATTAGGGTACCTACGCATGAAACATGCGTTTGATACATTATTTAGTAGAATCCCACCAAACTAAATAACATATATTATATGGCCTTCGAATATGTCAAAAGCATTAAACAAATGTGATCAGTGTATAGGATTGCAATTTAAACCTATACATGTGCTAGGGTCGGACCTAGGATAAAAACGTGTCATTCTATGTCGCTTTATTAATTCTTTTTCTTGCACCAAACACCACTCCAATTGAGTTGCACTAAGAAATATATTATTTTGGGTTCAAAGCATGTAGCACATAGCTTATGCATACTTTATTATGGCATCAAACAGATGTTTTTTTTTAATTAATGATTATGTGCACATGTAATGAACCACCTAGGTTGATTTTAATTGGCGGTTTTGCTAAACATATACCGTTGATTCCAATGGAGGGACAGAAAGGTCATTCAGTTAAGATAGTGCGCTGACTTAAGTGATGACCACATCTATAGGGACAACGGATTTATGCAAACACATTAGGTTAGGGATGTAAAAGCCATTAGAGTCGAGTTCTTTGAGGAATTAAGCTTGAGTTTAACTTGTGAAAAAATGGATTGTGCAAGTTTAATTCAATTAGATAAACGAATTTTAATTAACCAAAAAGAAAGTAAAGCCCGAGTTTAATTTGCACGTGAAGCTCATTTATAACTTCGTTATTTCACGACTACACTCGAGTTCGAGTCTTAGAGCCGGTGTCTCCATATCGTGAAAATTGCCAATGAGCAAACACTGGGGAGATATTAGATTGTAAGTTTATCACTTTAGCTAATAACTATTTTAATATTATTTGATAAAGGAGCGGACCCTATTGGAATAAGGGGGTAAGTTTGGACAAAAATGTTACCAAATGCTTGATCATCATAGGTGAGAAGACTGAAGAGAACGTGAGAGTAATGAATCGTAGGCATAGACTAAATTATCAATCATTATATTAAAACAAAAAATCATGTGACTTAATTAGGTAGTAGTTTGATCACATATATAGGTTAATGATTATCATCCATGTATGGCTAACAGGTCTAATTTACTCTTCTCGCCTTCGCATTTAAGCACCCGTTTCACTTGATATATCTCCTAGATATATGTTCTGAATAGAACCAAAGAATTGGTCAAGCGCCGAGTTCTGGTGGAAGACGCCGATGGTGGCCCACTTGCAAGTCATCACTCTGATGCTCAAAATTAGTAGCGAATTTGATGGAGACCTTGGAAGCCCGAGGGAAAAGCCCTACTAGAATAAAGCTTGAGGATGAACTATAAGAACTTGGGAACCCATCACAAAAGCAAGAACTATAACAAACCTGATGAGACTTTTGATCAAGAAGTGAACAACTTACTTTACTTAAGCTTACTTTAGAATGAGTAGACTTTAAGTGAGCCCAAACTGATGAGAAACCCAATGACCAATGTTTGGCATGAACTTCGGTTAGTGTTTTATTTTTATTTATGGTAATTGGACTTTTTTAAATATTTTTAATATTTTGGGCCTATCATTTGGCCATTGGTGTGAATAGCAATGGTGCGAATAGAAATAGTGTAGGGCTAGTTAATGCCTATATATAAGCTTATATTTTTATTCATTTGGAGACTTGAATTTGAGAAATAAGACATACTTCTTTTTGAGTTTGAGAGTTTTGTGTCTTTTGAATTCCTGGCAGAACTATTTTAGCTTTTACCTTTTTGTGAATCCTCGCACTTGACTTATCACTCACTATTTTAGCTTTTACCTTTTGAATTCCTGGCAGAACTATTTTATATTGTTGACTTTGTTCTAGTGTTTTTATTTTTCCATATACATGTGCGTCATTTTCAAAAAGCTTACACTTTGCATATTTGCGCATTCCTCTCCTTATGGAATGCCAAAAGAATAGGAGAAGTGATTATTTCCATGCCCTATTAACCTACCATATAAATAAGTGTAAACCCCTCGAGTGATGGATGTATGAACTATGAAGCCAGCGTTAAAAAATGAGAAGAGGATATAAATAAAAAAATTGCTTTAACTCCTGCCTCTCTATTTTTTTAATGAAGACATGTCTACATTTTTTTAGGAAGCGATATTTCATTCATTCATAACTAAAAAGTCATTCACTCATATCTGCGCCGTAAACATGAACAACCTTTTGCTTAGTTTGGATAGTTTTTGGAAAACCGGACTATCATTAGTTAGGCATAGTCCTAGAGGGCTTACACAGGAGGCCCAAAATGGCCCAATCAGTTGTAGAATGAGACAAAAAAAAACCGCGACAAAGTGCATGGAGTTGAATTACTCCTCACTACATAGATAAGGAAACAGGTAGATTGGCCAAATATTGAGAGAACAATCCTTAAAAGATGAATTAGTGGCTCTTTTTTTAGTCTACTTAGATGAAATGACAAATAAACACCACGTATAAACGGTGTTCACACCCGTAGACGCCTCGAGGTTGCTAAACTTGTCAAGGCACCCAACAGTGAGGGACATATGAATTATTGGCTCTCCCAAAATTGAAGAAACATTTAACGTAAATTTAATTTTAGCCTTTAATAGATATTAATACTGGTAGCACTACTATTTATTTTATGTCCATGAATACAACTACGGTGGTTCTATTGATTAAAGTTCATTGAGTGCCTCATTATGCCCCCGACCTTAATCCCGCGTATTCATTATCTCAGCAAATGTTAAAAAGACAGTTGGAAAAGTTGTTATCCTTTTATGTTTATTGAATTAATTATATTGTTAGGAAACTTCAATTGATAATTTGTACCATGTCTCGTTGGTTCCTTCATACCGTAGCCTCCCCTGCAGAATTGCAGGGTTGATAGTTGACAATTAGCACCAATCAGCGGAAACATGGAATGAAATGATGGACACATGAAACATCGTTTCGTGCAACATGGGTCCCTTCCTCCCAGAGTTCGATTCGAACCCTGTGTTTTGTGTTTTGAGTTCGGGAAAAACAATTGAGAAGAAGCCATATCTCGAGGTGTCTTGAATTGATTACCATAAAAACTGATTCTTTGATTACCAGAAAACCCGGTTTTACAGTATGTTATACTAGTAATTGTTGTTTAGGAGAAATAATCAAGTTCTTTGGAGGATTAATTAACGGTTAAGCAAGATTAGCAGATACCCCAGTGCGTTAATTAGGACATTCCTGCGCCCATGTCAATGAAAGGTCCCATTGCCAAAAACAAATCCAAAAGGCCTCTTTTCCTTCGTTAGGAGGAGGCAAATCAAGAAGATGAGACAATCTCAGGGACAACATGTAATTACCCTTCTACTCATTTTTGGATAAAACTAGTACCATACCCGTGCATCCGCACGGGCTGATCGCGATATGTGACATAATTATACTCAAACAGAAATGTTAATTTGAAATGTCAATAGTCTAAAATCAATTGTAAAACATAGAGATTGTAATAGTTTTGTTGTCGTGAAAACAAATTTAGAATGGGGATATTTGATGAAGTCATTGAAATGTAGTTTGAGTAAAAGTGTACAATGAAATATGAACATCAACATCTATTTGTAGAGTAAGATTGGGCCACTCTAATGATTGAGTAATTGTACAACCGCCCTTAATAACCCTCGTATTTTTTTTTAACGTGCCCTTAAAAGTCTTCCTGTAACTCAACTTTTTGGTTTTGCTGGGAGTGTCTCAATAAATTTTCAAACACTAAATAATATGGCAACGAAATAAGTGCAGAAACTTTATTTCAAACTTCATATATAGTAAACATGGTTCAATTTTATGAGCCATTACGGTTATCCATTTTGTCTGCATAAAGTGATGACTACTGAATGTTTTGTTACAGATCCCATACTCTAAACTAATTTTTAGTTACTTAGTTTCCTAATCTTTGAAGTTCATCACTTCTCTGAATTGACTTTGTTGAGGAGAACTTTGGAGTAGAGCATTCTGGAATTCAATTGACAATCTATTTGAAGGAGTAATTGTCGCTTGCATGTTAGCTTGCAAAGGGAACACATAGCAAAAAGGGTTAGTAGCATTTCCTGGAAAAAAAAATAGGCTGGAATAAATGGAGAGAAGCTGCTAAAAAATGGAAAGCAGGGACAAAAGAAAGCAAACTCAAAAACACAAATGAAGTAGAAATAATGCATTATAAACATTATAATGTTGACAGCGGGAAGACTAATATTGGATCCCACTGCAATGAAAATTCTTCATTAGAATGTCCTATGGCTTCCATCAACATATCAAATAATCCATATACTAAAACTGAAATACACTGCAAAAAAAGAAAATTGTATAGGTAGGCATCTCAAAAAGCTAGACCAATGAAAGTAAAAAACACCGATGTAAAGTACCTATGAATCACCAATAGGTGCTTTCAAAATACACCTAAAAACCAACGAAAGTGCCTCCACACCTAAGCTGTTAATAGATCAAACAAAATCCTAAGAAACATGATCAATCTATGGTGCATCATGGATATGGCAAAATTGGGCAGTCCATAAAACTACATGACAGCAACTCAGCAAGCATAGGCTAAAACATTTCAATGCACTCAATTCATATTCCTATACAACACCAGATTTGAAACTCTCATTTTAGGCTCCTTATATTGTTCCTATATGGGAACCACTTGCAATACCAAATACATTAATCAAACTCACCACTTATACCATGTATCAGAACGCCACTGATTGGTGCTGCTCCTATTAAGATGGTAAATATTCTTTCACAACTTGCTAGAAGCAAAAACCAAACCATAAGCTTCCACCAAGTCCTTCTCCTTTTACAATTTTTTCAAACAATATTTAACTTGCAAATATAAACAGATACTTCCCTGACTCTTGAAGTACTCAGTATGCCCCTTTCCACCAAGACATCGACAGCGCCTACAAATACATAAACAAATGCAAATATGCTGCAGTGGAGGACATATAGACTTACAGATTTTTTGAGCTTTGCTCCTTATAATGTAACAAATAGGAACAACATGCCTTGTAATAGCAAGTATTTTCATTAGCATAAACAAACCAATATTTGAAAATATCAGTGTGCTTGATCCCAAAATACAAATTCAAAATGGCACACTGATCGCGAAATACAAACTAATTACCGTTTTGATCCAAAATATAAATTAAAACCGGCACAACTATAGGTGCTATTGCATTCATCCTTCAATTTACAAAAGTAATCCCTAATTAAGAAATTGGCACAACCATATGATTCTAGTGTTCAAACTGAAATTATGATTTTCAATTCAGAATTAAAAACCAATCACTACTTGAAAGACTCATATCTTCATACAATCTTACACACTAAGAAGCCAAATGAAAGATACATACTCTACCCAGAATTAAAAACCAACCACTACTTGAAATGTTAATAAATCACCATAATAAAATAGTGTATCCAACCATCACTATAATTGAAACGTGTTTGGGGAAATATATCACTTATACTCAACAATTAAAAAAGAACTTCTAGTTCAGGCCACTTAAAAGAACTGGTGAGTGCAACACCATTTCTCTTGAAGACATAAAAACCAACCCATTGAAACTCTAGTCCCATCTATTTTCTTCTTGCTATAAGAGATACAAATAAGTGAAATAACAAAGTAGTTAGCAGTTACATTGTATGGAGCATAAGGAAACAACAAAATAGTCTCACCATAGGTAACACAAAATATAAAAAAGTGAAATCTTTAATGATAATAGATTTTGCAGAACATTACTGCAAGAAAAGATCAAGAGAGATCAAAAAGTAACTAAATCTAAAAAAATTTAAAAAGATTTTATAGATACCTAATACTCCTCCCTTCTCTTCTTCGATTTAGCTCCAAACCAATTCCTTGGAAGTTATTTCAACCCATTTACCCTAACAACAAACAACAGCACAACCAATGAAAAAATGGACAAAAATGTTAGGGTTCTAGAAATACTAAAAGAAAAGAGTTATCAAAAAAGCATCTCACCAACCAAAGAGGGAACAAAACCATAAAAGAGAAGGAGATATTGAATGTTGCTCATATAAGAAAAACAAAAACCATAAATAAATACCATAAATAAATACGAAAATGAGAAGAATTTTATAAAACTTTTACCTATTCTTATCTTTGATGGAGCCTATTGAATGAGGAAGAAGAGCATGCAAGATAGCAATAATCTTTTGTTGAATAAGAGAAAAAGAAGAATGAGGGAGAGGGAAGATGAAAGAGGAAAGTGACATTCAATTTTTTTTGAAATTGTTTGGATAGGAAAAAGGGAAACAGAGCTGAGGATGAGAGAGTGAGGGAAGTAGCAAGGGAGAGAGAGAAATGGAGTTGAAGAGAGTGTGGTGTTGCTTTTTCAATAGTGACTTTATCTTTTGGTAAAGTTACTTTCGAGAGAGAGAGAGAGAGAGAGAGGGAGTTGGCAAATAAGGTGAAAGTTGATTGAAGGGGATAAAAAGAGAGAAAATATAAATTCAAGTTCAAAATTAAAAAAAGTGGATAGAAAGAGAGGGAAATGTGAGTGAGTCAATTAAATTAGACAAAATTGTCTCTAATAAATTGAGGTGTCAAGCATGCCAAATGACCCAATTGGTATTATCATATGTGAAGGATTGGTATAAATTCATAGTAGATTCAATCAAAGTATATTGTCGAGAAATACAATTTCAAACGAGAGGTGTTTTTAATTATTTTCAATAAAAGTGGATAGCTTGAAAATTGCATCCATGAGGCTCGGTTGGTCCTTAATGAGGGGTGTCGATGGCGGATTGGGGATGGGTCTCAAATTCATGTCTTTGGTACGAGATGGACGACAGATCTTAACCCTATTACTGCAGGTGACTCGCCCCACTTCAATCCGGTCCTTCGGGTGTCTGATTTGGTTGATGCTACCTCTAAATCGTGGAAGATTGATATTATCCAAACATTGTTTACTGCTCCTGTCGCTGAGTCTATATTGAGGACCCCTCTTTATCATTTTGTTGTTGATGATATGCGCATTTGGGAGCCTGACAAGTCAGGGTTATATTCTGTTAGGAGTGCATACAAGTTGTTGATGAACAGAGTCCTTCAAACAGAACATTTACAGGTTATAGGAGACTGGTCAGCCCTTTGGAAGCTTAAGATCCCCCGAAGGTTAAGCATTTTTTATGGCGTTTATGCAGGAACGTGTTACCGGTGCGGTCTAACCTTATTCATCGCCACATTAATGTTGTGTCCGACTGCCCGTGGTGTTTCGGGGTTGCTGAAACAGAAAAACATCTATTTATTTCTTGTCCTAAAGCTGTTGCTTGTTGGAATGTCTTAGGAATTGCTCATTTAGTTAACAATTCTAATGTTAATTTTACTATTTTTGCTGACTATTTTTTCTCAGTCCTTGCAGTGTTGAATAGGGACTCCAAAGTGGGTTGGTGCATGACCCTATGGAGTCTGCGGCAAGCTAGAAATGATTGTGTTTGGAATAATAAGAAAACTGATGCTAATACTATTATTTGGACAGGTTCTTCTCTCTTTAGTGATTGGTCTAAGGCTCGCGGTCTCGGGTGTCTCGATGGTGCTAGCAGCAGCTCTTGCCCCGGTCCTCCTGAGGCTACTTGGAGCAAGCCTAGCAAAGGTAGTGTCAAGTGCAACATTGATGCATCATTCTCTTTGACCGAAAACAAGGTTGGGATTGGTTTATGTATCCGCGATCACTTGGGGAATTTCATTCGAGCCAAAACACACTGGTTTACTCCATTGACTGATGTTCTTATGGGTGAAACAATGGGGCTTCATCTGGCCATAAGTTGGGTTCGTGAACTGGGCTTTAAGGATGTTATTTTTGAGATGGACGCGAAAATGGTGGTTGATGACTTTAATTCTAACAAAGTTGTAATCTCTGAATTTGGTTGTTTGATTTTGGTTTGTAAGACTCTGTTTTCTTTTTTTAGCAACAACTCTCATGTAGAATTCACTAGGAGGAATGCTAATAAGGTTGCTCATTTCCTTGCAAGGGTGGCCTTATTTACAGCTAGTCCTCAAGATTACTATGATATTATCCCTTCATGTATTACTGACTTGATTATGAATGAAATGCACTGAGTGCTTATTATCAAAATTTTTTTTGCAAAAAGGTAAGGGGACCACAAGGCTAGTAAAAGAAGAAAGAAAAGAAGCTCTCTATGTCAGTCACGTCCCACGTGAGCGTGAGCAAAAGACAACGGGGCGCCCTTAAAAAGATTTTCATGGACCGGAGAGAAAGGAAAAAAACTACTCCACATTTATTATTCTCCCAGCAAAGAACAAAAAAAATCATAAAGTAATAGTATCTCAGTAAAAAAATATAAACATTTATGCTAGCTAAAATGAACTATTTTTATCCTATTTAATTTAATGATAGCATATCAAAATTTAGGTTTCCCCCCTAATTTTACATATTGTTACAATTCTGGTCGTAATTCATATTTTTGACTCCAAAATGGTGATTTTTGGCCCTAACTTTAAATTAAAAAGAGAAAATACAAAAAAATTATAATTTTTGAGCACAAAAATCACCACTTTGCAATCTAAAAATCACCATATTGGGGTCAAAATTTTGGGTTAAGACTAGAATTTCAATAATGTGTGAAACTAGGAGCCAAAAACTAAAATTTTGAAATAATGACTAGAATCGTGTATCAAGTAAATTAAAGGACCAAAAATGCACTCAAGTCAAATATGTTTCATTTTTTGGTTCGCAGTTTCTATCGGCTTTGCTATGATTAATCTACGCCGGGGAACCGGACAGAGTGTTTGCCACACCCAATATTCGAACCCGACACCTTGAAATGGGATCAAAGTCCAGTTACCACTTAGACCAACTCTTGTAGGTTGTCAAATATGTTTCATTTAATACTAAACATGAAAAGTAGAGACTTTTTAAGACAATTAAATGAGATTAAATGAAATGAAGGTAATGAATTAAAAAGTTTAAATGATACTATTTTATAAAATTAAATGTAAATAAATACTCCTTATGAAGTGCATTAATAGTTATTTTGTTTATATTTACTAGTAGTAAATAGTGACATCAAGTTTCGGTTACACAACAGACACTCAACAACAGCTCATATAAGGAGTGTTTGAAAAAAGAAGTTACATTACATTACATGCATCTGAAAGAAGAAGAATGTGAATGCAAAGTATCTAAAACCACGTTTGTTGCGTTTGTCTGAGAAAAATTGAGAGTGATATGGGTGGTGTTACTTCCTCCATGGCAGCGAAACTAGCTTTCTTCCCGCCAAACCCACCGTCCTACAAGGTGGTGAAAGAAACAGGAACAGGTGTGTTAGCGTTGGAGCCTTTTCATCAACCCGATAACGTTGAAGTTGTGAAATTCTCAACTCGTTGTGGAAGTGAAATCGTTGCGGTTTATGTTAAACATCCAATGGCGAAATCTACTATTCTTTATTCGCATGGGAATGCAGCTGATATTGGTCAGATGTATGATTTGTTCCTTGAGTTGAGTCTCAATTTGCGTGTTAATCTCTTGGGGTAATTCTTCAAGTTCCTTCCTTTTTGTTCAATTCTATCTTTGCTTTTCTCGTAATTAATTTTGATCATAAGTACATGCACGTTGAATATATGTTATGAATTGAATTTATGTATATGTCGGTGCTGATTGTGTGGATTTCGTTTTGTACAATTCTAGTGATGTTGTGGGATACCCATTTGCTGGATTAGGTTATTGAATGTGTATCTTTGTGATGGAAATTTTGGCAATTCACTTCACATAAGCTGTTAGATTGTCCTGTTTGGCTTGGATTGATCTTATGGGGTTCTGATTAGTTTGGGTGCCAACTGGCATATTAGGCTTCACATGTTAAAAATACTGTGAGACTTGTTAGGTTGTGCTTTTAATTATTATCTGCTGCTGGCACAGGGATTTTGGGAGTAGTGATGATTTCTGGTTCGTAATGTATAGATCTGGCATGTGAATGGAAGATAATGATTTGGAGATGGAGGGTGCTATTTATCCCTTTTCAGTATGATCAAAGTATCAGTTTAGTTTTGTTGATTGTCAACTAAGCAAATTGTTTATGGAAAGAAAATAGGAATTTAGTGATTAGCCAAAAAGCTGTCTTAGAATATATGGTTATGGTTATCTATCGGATAGATTTCAATGCAACCAGTGTAGTCTTTAAGCGATGACTGGGTTCCATTTCCATATACTCTAAGTTAGTATGGGTTCAATACATTTTGAAGTTGGTCACCGCCATCTATAGATGAACTTGTTTTCGTGGAGTGATAACTCAGTTGGATACACGATTAAGTTAGTTATGGCTGTCTACTGGATAGGTTTAAATGCAATTAGTGTAGTAGGATATATGGTTAGTCATTATGGCCATCTACCGGAGTCCAAATACTTTGAATGCAACCAGTTTTTCCATGAAGGATAGGTGGGTTGAGGTAAGCAAAGCATCAAATTAAGACCTAACGATTCATATGGCAGCAGATGGTCACATAAATACATACTAAATGAGAATTAAGTCAATAGAACACATTTGTGTGCACATTTAACTTGTCAATTTACAACCAAAAATGAATCAACAGACAGCCATTTGGTCTCTTGACTCTCTCATACATGCAGCCAAGCTCAAACTAATCACAATCCACCTTGCCTCAGCTCCTAGGAAGCCATGTCAGCTGATTTTCACAACACTAAATGCCGAATTTAGGCATTGATGTTTCCTTTTTCTATGTTAGGTTTTTTGGACAATAGAATAAACAACATTGCATGCATACAAAGAATCAGTTACATCATTAGGTTTAACTCCATATCTCTGGACTGTCACATTAATTCTCTTCTGTAAAAATGAAATTATGAGTTTTTATGGATTAGCATGTTTCTTAGATTGCTCATATGATGCTGTGTAATTTTGTTAGATAACAAATTTATAAGTCTCCCGTTAATGATGTTTTCAAACACGTGGTTTAATGTATGTAGATATGATTACTCCGGCTATGGACAGTCATCTGGAAAGGTAATTACTGTACACTCTTCTCTCTAGTTTATTTGATTCTTCTGATCCCAGCTGGTTACTTATCTGGATATCATTCCACAGCCAAGTGAGAATAATACTTATGCTGACATTGAAGCTGCATATAAGCATCTTGAAGAGAAGTATGGTACTAAGCAGGAAGACATCATCCTTTATGGTCAATCTGTTGGAAGTGGTCCTTCTTTGGATCTTGCTGTTCGTTTACCTGGACTAAGGGCTGTTGTTCTCCACAGTCCAATACTATCTGGGTTGAGAGTCATGTACCCTGTGAAAAGGACATACTGGTTTGACATATACAAGGTCAGATACTTTGTCCTTCTTCTATATGCTTGGTGTCATTTGATCTAAGAATTATGCACATGTACCTGAACTTGGTTTTGTTATTGTTATACAGAACATTGATAAAATCCCATTGGTGAAATGTCCAGTGCTAGTCATTCATGTAAGTACTTGACATTGATATTATTAAAAGCTCCATTTACTATTGTTATTATCTGGGTGGTATCAATATATTTTGTAGCGGTTGTCAGTTGTGACAATTATCCAATTAATCATCGAGCTAGTTAATTAGAATAAGGAGTCTGTTCGTTGAAGCAGACTTTCTTGGCATCAAAGTTGAAGAAACATTGGCCTGTGTTAAAGATATTTTGATCAAATGTGTTGAAGATATAAGCTCGTTAAATAATTTTCCTGTGAATAACGTGACATTTGTAGCATTACTTGCTTGTCTTTAATTTTTAGTTTCTGGTATCGCTTCACTAATTTAGTGTCATCCTCTCGATACTTTCCTCAGGGAACAGATGATGAGGTTGTTGATTGCTCTCATGGCAAGCAACTGTGGGAACTTTGTCAAAAGAAGTATGAACCTCTCTGGCTCAAAGGAGGGAACCACTGTAATCTTGAAGTCTATCCGGAATACCTTCAACATCTTAGGAAGTTCCTATCATTAATCGAAAAGTCACCATCGCAGAAACTAGGTTTTTTGAAAAGTATAGATAGATTTGAAGAAGCCAGAAGTAGTATTGATCGTTTTGAAGCCCCAAGGGTGAGTACTGCTCAGAGGGACAAACCAAGGAGAAGCCCAGATTGGAATGAAAAGCCCAAATTTCATGCTTACAAATTCAATAATGTCGAAAAATCAGACAAGGCAAGGATTTCTTTCGACATGATGGCAAGATCTCGACGAAACATAGAGAACCATGATAAATCCCGGAATAGTGTTGATGTTCAGCTTGGGAGGGCTAGGAAGAGCATTGATTGGCTGGATAGAATTCGACCTCGCTGAAGCTTTTGAAGCATCTCTATAATTGGTAATGGGTTGGGTATAGGAAGAGATAGTGAAAAGATACACAGTCACTCACATAGAGGGGGGGTTTAACTTATTAGTTACAGAATTCTAATGTTGTCTGCAGCTTCATTGCATTGTTCATGTATGTAGGTTTGGATATTTTTAGGATTTGAGTTGAAGTGACTCTAACCTTGGTTTAGCCTTGAGATAGAAAATGAAGCTGATGATTAAAGCATAAAGTTGACGATTTGTTATGAAATGTAAAGATTCACATGACTGTATGTATGTTTGGTACTTTGGTTATTGTTCACTTTGTTTACAATTTGGGCTAACTTTGCCAATACAGCAAATTTGATGCATGGTTATGTGAAACCTATCGACATTTGCATGCAAAATTGTGCAAGTTTTGGCATTACTTTTACCAAAATATAAATAGGAGACTACATTAGCAACGACACTTTTTTTCAAAGTGTTGACTGTAGAGTTTCTATAGGTGTTTGGGTGTTGGTGAAATGATTGGATGTTTGTGAATATGGATGAGCCATTCATTACAATATGTACAAGGTGCTTGTAAGGCGGAAAATTCTAAGAAGATAAATAACATCATTTGGAAAAATTACACTCACGCCTTTAAGTTTTGCTTATATATCACACACCTCCCCTCTTGCATTTAGTTGAACAATAAATGCCTTATTTTTCCTTCTGATTGCACAAAATCCCCATAGTAACCTACTTTTTGCACTTTAGCCCAATGGGTCGACAGAGACGGACGACCTAGTTTGACAGTTCTACTCAAAATCTTTTTTCTTCTTCAAAAACAGAATTATAGAAAGGACCACTAACATCGTTAGACCTCAGGCGTAGTAAATGTAATTTTCTCTTATCTAGTTTTTTTTAAATAGAATAAATGTGGAAAATTAGTTTTCAAAACACAAGTATATTAAAGACTAGTTTTTTGTAACAAAGTAAAAGCATTTCTTAAAATTAATTTCCAAAATACTCTCAACTCCTATGGAAAGTATATGAAAACAAATGTTTAGACCACAACAAAAGTATTTTAAAAATTAGTTTCCATAATAATGCTTATCATTTTGAAAATTAATTTGCAGAATTCATTCTGAGTCCGAAAATCGTTTATGTATTTCAGAAAGATATATTTTTAAGAAATAAAAAATTTAAAAAGCGAATAAAAGAGGTGTGGAAAGTAAAATGCACGGTGTAGGTAGCAAGGCCCAATGAGAAGTAAGGGCCAGCCAGGGTTGTGTCGTGCAAAATGCCTCTCGTGTCGTGTGGGACTCTCTTCTCAGTTCTTTCTAATCCTCCACCTGAAATTACTATCATTCCGAATCAAAACCCCGTTGCAAGTTTTTGGATTATATATATTTCATTCTTTGTTTTAATTTTCCGGGAAACAAACAGAAACCGGTGAATTAAGTATTTCGTTGGTTGGATTGTTTCACTCAGTAATGGCAAAACCTTGCAAGTCGCAAGAAGAAATTGCAATTGAAGCTATTAATCATGCTTTGAAGGCTTTGCGGAAACGCCATTTGCTCGAAGAAGCCGCTCACGCTCCCGCTTTATTGGCACTTTCTAGACCTATTATTTCCCAGGTTCCCACTCGTAACAAATATTCATGCTTTTTAGGGATTTATTATCTTATTTATCATTCACAACTAAAAATCCTTTTGTTTTTCAACCTTTGCTGTATCACTGTAAAAAAAATTAATTCAATCATCAATTCCCATAGAATAGTGATTGTGAACAATTTACCAATATTCAACTAAGCAAAGTTACTGGCTTTTGATAATGTGTGCATTTTGTTAGGTATGTTTCACAGACACTTCATATTGAAGATGTGTTATATTTGTAATGTGGATAAATTCAATCACTTTCATTTTCTCAAATTATATTATTGATTTATATAGTGACACGTGTCGATGTCATTGTCGATGTTTTATAGTCTTTATGTGAATGCTGCTTGCAATGGGTTTCATTCATATAATTGGAGTGTTTTTGATGAGTTAAATATTGAATGCATGTCCTTGAAGGGTTCTGAGTGGCAAGAGAAAGCAGAGAACCTGCAAGTGGAACTTCAGCAATGCTACAGAGCTCAATCTCGGCTATCTGAGCAACTTGTTGTGGAAGTAGCTGAATCCAGAACTTCAAAAGCTTTGGTTCAAGAGAAAGAAACTGTAATTGCTGATCTGCAAAAGGAGTTGACAGAAATGAGGTTACTTGATGTTTCTTCTGTGTTGCAACAGTCATCACTTTTTTTTTAGTTTGTGATGAATTATTGTAACTTAATTTAACCTTGCAGGGAAGAGTGCTCTCAGTTAAAGTCGGACTTGGAACAAAAGATTAAAGAACTAGAGTTAGTTGTGAGCGAGAATTCAGAACTTAAAGCACAATTGAAGCAGATAACTGCCAAAGCTAATGAAGCTGAAGCTGAAAACAAGATGTTGATTGATCGTTGGATGTTAGAGAAAATGAAGGATGCTGAACGCCTAAATGAGGTATAATATCTTCCCATCCACCATATGAACTTTTGGAACTAGGTCTCAGTATTGGTACACATTCTCTGTGTGAATGGCAAGCTGCGCAATCTTGACAAAGATATTCTAGGAAAACTTTTCAATAAGCGCTTATACGAAAAGAAAACTAAAAAAGAGTTCGCATTGAGTACGAGTCTTCTAAATAATAGCTTTTTGTATAAATGGAAATCAGCTTCTGCTCTTCAATCTTTTCCGAAGTTTCCTTATTTAACTTAGGCACGGACACCTATAAACTTATAACTAACTAACTAACTAAGGGCTTTTCATAACTTAAGAATCAATTTCTTTCTTAGTTGAGAAACTCCTACAAGCTTGAAGCTAATTTGTACTGAGCCTTAGTGATGTGAAACTCAAGATTAATCTTGAAAATAGGATTGTTTTCATGACTAGGTTTTCAATTTCTTGACACATTCAACAAAATCAAGCACACAAAAAAAAAAGAATTAAACTCACAAAATGGAAAGGAAGAAGGTGGAGATGGAGTGAAGATCGACACATCTAAGGATAGATAATAAGATCGGTGCGTGATCGCCACAAGGGAGATGAATAGCCTCTTTATAAGATCCAACTTGAGTTCTTCGAAAAACCAAGGGAGAGAAAATACTAAGCTCTCAAAAATCAGAATTTTATTTACTTTTGGCATTTTTCCAAAATGTTAAGTTTGCCAATATATACTTTTGGCATTTTTCTAAGCCCACCATCCTAAATTTCTAATCACAACCTAATGCCTTAAAGCGAATACTAGGCTTCTAAAAAGAAAAATACATCAAAGTACAATTATTACAAATTACAAATAGAAAAGAAGACAAGTCTAATATATTTTTTTAATAAGGAACTAGTCACTAATGGTACATTTTTTCTTCATTAGATTCTCCTCCAATGGAGAAGTTAATTCCCATTGGAGGAGAATCTAATGAAGACAAAATTTACTAAGTCCTATTCATTAGTGACTAGTTCCTTATTAAAAAAATATATTAGACTTGTTTTCTTTTCTATTTGTAATTTGCAATGATTGTAATAATTGTATTTTGATGTATTTTTCTGCTCTAAGGCATTAGGTTGTGATTAGAAATTTAGGGTGGTGGGCTTAGTAAAATGCCAAAAGTATATATTGGCAAACTTAACATTTTAGAAATTGGAAGTAGACTTTGATTTTTGAGAGCTTAGTATTTTCTCTCCCTTGGTTCTTCGAAGAACACAAGTTGGATCTTATCAAGGGGCTATTCATCTCCCTTGTGGCGATCACACACTGATCTTATTATCTATCCTTAGATGTGGCGATTTTCACTCCATCTCCACCTTCTTCCTTTCCATTTTTGTGAGTTTAAATCTTTCTTTGTGTGCTTGATTTTGTTGAATGGGTCAAGAAATTGAAAACCTAATCATGGAAACCATCCTAATTTTCAAGATTAATATTGAGTTTCACATCAACAAAGAGCTAATCCTCTTCTCTATGTCCTCTTGAAGCTTCCTTGCTACCACTCCTTTTTGTGTGTCCTCATCACTTAGTGGATATTACTATTAGAACTAAGTTAAGGCTCAGTAAATGTATATGTCTGTTTCTGGTTCTAATATTATCAACAGAACTGAGTTTATTCTCTGCTTGGCAAAAGTTTAGAGCCTTATTATATATTACTATTAGAACTAGGTTTAGGCTCGGCAAATGTATATGTATGTTTCTGGTTCTAATATTATCATTAGAAGTTTAGAACTAAGTTTATACTCTGCCTGACAAAAGTTAGAGCCTTAATGTATATTACTATAAGAACTAAGTTTATGCTTTGAACATATTTTTTAATATTTCGAAATATGAATCTTATTAGTTTGTAGTTTTCCTATTCAAAAGTCAAAGTGTGTTTACACTATTATTGAAGTTTCTTATGTGTAGAAGAATCCTTACAAGACTGTCATGATACAAAACAAATTCTGGTAGCTTATAATTTTAGATACTTATTTTGCTGAGCCAACTAATAGTTGGGTTCTTACCTCTTTAGGCAAATGCACTGTATGAAGACATGGTTCAGCGGCTAAAGGCCAGTGGTTTAGAACAACTCGCAAGGCAGCAGGTGGATGGCATAGTTCGGCGAAGTGAAGAAGGTGCTGAATTCTTTTCAGAGTCAAACATCCCTTCCACCTGCAAATACAGGCTAAATGCACATGAAGGAGGTTGTGCTGCCATATTGTTTGAGTACAATTCTAGTAAACTGATCACTGGGGGACAGGATCGTTCAGTTAAAGTGTGGGATTCAAATACAGGATCCTTATGTTCTACTCTTAATGGCTGCCTTGGCTCAGTATTGGATCTCAGTATCACCCATGATAATCGATCTGTTATTGCTGCAAGCAGCTCAAACAACTTGTATATGTGGGATGTAAACTCAGGCCGGGTCTGTCATACCCTTACCGGACACGCTGATAAAGTTTGCGCTGTTGATGTCAGCAAGGTTTCAAGTCGTCATGTTGTCAGTGCAGCTTATGACCGTACGATAAAAGTTTGGGACTTGGTGAAAGGTTACTGCATAAACACAATCATTTTTCCCAGCAACTGCAATGCTCTTTGCTTCAGTATGGATGGACGGACCATATTTTCTGGACATGTCGATGGTAATCTTCGATTATGGGACATTCAGACTGGAAAACTACTTAGCGAGGTTGCTGCGCATTCACTTCCAGTCACATCGATATCCCTTTCTCGAAATGGTAATGTTGTATTGACTAGTGGAAGAGACAATTTGCACAACTTGTTTGATGTGCGATCTCTAGAAGTTTGTGGCACGTTAAGAGCGACGGGAAACAGAGTGGCGTCTAATTGGAGTCGCTCTTGTATTAGTCCAGACAATAATCATGTTGCTGCTGGGTCTGCTGATGGTTCTGTCTATATTTGGTCAATTTCTAAAGGTGAAATAGTTAATACACTGAAGGAACATAGTTCTTCTGTTCTGTGTTGTAGTTGGAGCGGGATTGGAAAACCTCTAGCTTCAGCTGACAGGAACGGGGTTGTTTGCATCTGGACATAATGGTTTTTCATTTCTTTGATTACATACCCCACAGAAAAAGCACTTGCATTTATGCATGTACTGTGTGGTAAAGCTCAACTTTACAGTTTTCAAATTGGCTAGCTGAATTCTTTATTTAACTGTATGTTTATATGCAGCATATACCACTCAAATTAGGAACGATGTATATATTAATTTTTAACATAATGCTTAAATTATGTTTTTTTATTATATCACAAAAAAAAAACCATTCCAAAAGTTGAAGTCCAGAAAAGAAGGCGAAGTGTTGGTGAGTTACCATACATTTTATTAGGGCTTGTAATAAACAAAAGTAGCAGAGGGTTGAAAAGCTCTTTCTTTCGGTGTTATTAAAGCCGGACCGGACCGGTCGGACCGGGTTCCGGTGCCCCACCCGGCTCGGCCAGCATGTTAGTCCGGTTTTGCATTTGGGCCGGCTATGACATCATCGGGCCGGTCATCATGCCGGTCGGACCGGTCATCATGACATATTTATAATTTTGCGGATATTTTATTTCTTATTAAATTTAAATATTTTATCATTTTACTTAATTACAATTATAAATACAAATACTTTCTTAGTATATATTATAATTTTTGAATTTATTTAATATAGATCGGCTCATGCGGTCCGACCAAAGACCCACCGGCCCGACCAAAGAACCAGTGACCCAGTGTCTTGATCGGCTCGATGACCGGTCCGGCTTTAATAACATTGCTTTCTTTTCTCTTGTTTCCCCCGATCTGTTGTTCTTTCTTTTCAATTTTCTTATATGTTTCTATGCCAATGCAAAATAACAATAGTGTCCGTTGTTCTTTCTTTTCATATAAGTTTCTAAGCCATCGTAAAACAATAATAGTATATAATTATAAAAATGAATGGATAAAGAACCTTTTTCAAGTCATGGCAAAAGGTATATACTACTGACTCACGGTCGTCTCAAACAATTTATAAACCCTGTTCAAATCTTAAAAATTGGCCTCCTAATTGCCCCTATTTTATCAATTTGGGTCTCATAGGTAATTACTCCATTTTTTAGGTTGAATTAAAATCCACATAAGAGATTTATAACAAATTGTCTGTTTGGATTAATTATTATTTAACAAGATCAACCTTGTTCTTGTGCAGCAGTAAAATGAAAGCAAAGTGTTGAATATAATTTCTTTTGTAGGTATTAATAGTAGTCCCGCATCGAGAAGCTAAGTCAGTTGAATGGAAAACGATTGTTACAACCTAATAGTAATCCCGCATTGAGAAGCAAAGTGTTGAAAATAATTTCTTTTGTAAGGCTAGAGTCTTGCCTACGTTGAAAATGTTAGGTTCATGGGTCCATCTTTGAGGCCTACTGACCTTTTTCAGTCTGTTTAAAAACTTATTGTTGCAATCTAATTTTATCCGCTCTACTTTAAATTTTTATTTTTTTTGACGCAATTTTTTTTATTATTCTAATGGGTTTATTATTTCATGTTTACTTAATTTCGATCTCACTTTAAACTCGTTGACCAAAAGTAAACAACCGTTAGCCCTAATTTTTGTCCAAACCTCGGTCCAATTTAGCTCAATAAAGAAAGGATAAGGCCCCGTTTGGATAAACAACTTAATTAAGCGCTTATGGTATAAGCGCTTATCATATAAGTGCTTATGCATAAGCTATTTATATAATGAAAGATGAAATAATGTTAAACTACTTTTCTATAAGCTATAAGCTGTTTCCTTAAGCTATCATTTGGAGCTTATGGAAATTAGCTGAAAACAACTTATGAACATTCATAAGTTGTTTTCATAAGCTCTACCAAACAGTTTCACAAGTGCTTATGCCAGTAGATAAGCTCAAATAAGCCGATCCAAACGGGCCCCAAGTTAAGGAGATTTTAGGCCCAAACCACATACCAATTTTAAGCCCAAAGTTACAAAGATGCAAAAAATAAATAAAAAAACTAATGTTGTCTTAAGCTCTAATGTTGTAAAAAAAAACTAATAATAATTAAAAAAAAAACAATTTTAAGACCAAAGTTACAAATATGCAAAAAATAAATAAAAAACTAATATTAATTAAAAAAGAGCAACACAAACAGCTGCAGAGCCAGCAGCCCTCTACCGTTCATCCCTAAAAAACATAAAGCAAAAAACAGAATAAGAAATAATTCAAGTTAGCAGCAATCATGGGCAATCACACTTAAATACAAAATTAATTACTGATTGTAAAAAAACATTATAAATAAGACAATCATTTAGAAACAAAAGGAGAATACGAAAAATATCCAAAAAATTCATCAAAGGCAGGATAGCAATAGTGCAGTAGCAGAGTCAAAAAAAGGCGTGTTCTAAGTATACAGTAAGATCTTTCCACAGTTTCAATCGTTGGCTGCTGTGTATTCTATTATATTCAAGGAATGACATTTATTTTTATCCCTATTTCCTTGTGTTTATTGTTTTATTCCTTCGACATGTTATTCTTGGTTTTAGATTACTTTTTTGACCAAATGGTTATGTATTATTATGGATCTGGCTGAATGTACCTCGCTGTTTATTTACATGGATATTGAATTACATGGCATAGACATTTTGTTTTAAAATCCAGATATCATTATTCAATTAAAACCCAATTTCTTAATGTAAATTACGTTAGTAAAATCACCATATAAATAGTGACCACTCCAAGCCTATTTTTGGTTCGGTCACTATGCAAATTTTAAATTGCTAGCAATGGTCACTATGACGGTACCAATAAATGTGGCCACTCCGACATGTTTAAACAATGCGAGTAATTCAAAAAAATAAAAAACACTAACACACAATTACGTTTGTATTTGATTTTCTATCCAAAGAAACATGGGAGCAAAGTGAGCCTCAAGGTCTCACCTCTATCAAGCGCAATAATTAACTTTTATTAAGTTTGATTTCTTAAAATTTGCAATTTTTTAATTCATATAAAAATAGTAAAATAAATACTTTTCAAATTAACATTTCTCAAGACAATTAGTAATTTATAAAAAGATAACATTTATAAAGAAAGGATGTTGTGGATGCTAATATCTTAAAGGCACCACCCCTTGTCAGATAAATGTTCTATACTATAATCCATAAAAGGAATTACTTAATTGAATTTCATTAATGGAATATTCTCTGTATAATCATTCATTTACATTAAATTAAACACGCTTCCTTATTTAAAATAGAAAATTATTATATGTTTTCAGCAATTAAATAAGTGTAAATAAGAGAAACATAAATGCTGAGTTTTCCTTCCGTTTTAATATATGACGTGTTTTCAAATTATTCCTTGAAAATAAAACCATATAAAATAGTTAATCTATAACTTAACTATTAATAAAGGAGATTCTAAAAAAAACGGTCATTTTGGTGTCAGATTTTTCTAACTAAAAAGCTCTTATTGTAAGTACAACTAACATACCAACACATTAACCACCCACTAACATACCAACACATTAACCACCCACTAACACTCTCACATGAAAGACGGGCACGAAGTGCCCGCCTTTCTCCAATAGTATATATTATAGAGGCACAAATGTCTTCCTCTTAACCCAGGTGGTTGAGCGGTTGGAGCTCATCCTCCCTTAGTCAAGTGTTTACCTCCAATCCAGGGAGGGGGTTAGTCACTACATTTGTCGGTGGATGTCTTGGTCTCGACAAAAAAATGTCTTCCTCTTTATATATGATTATATTCCCTCCAAAACCAGCCAAAAGGGTGTGTTACAATATAAATTAAAAATACAATGCATAATATTCTATTTATGTAAAATAGATTTCCTCAAAAAAAAAATATAAAATAAATTAATTAGAAAAGTATAATTTCGTAGGAACAATATAACTAAAGCTGGACGTAGCACCAAAAAATGAGCCTTTTTCAAGTGATTTAGTGGTCAACTGCCCAATGAATTATGCTAATGTAGTAACTCTTTATACAAGCAAAAACTAGCGAGCTGGACATAGCACCAAACTATTTATGCTAATGAATTATGATTTAGAGTCGAATCATAATCACTTAAGATCAGATTATTCCTTTTGTCGAATCGATCATTAATTTTCAAAAGAATATGATAAAAGTTCTAAAATTCAAGCCTTTGGCAAGTTGGCTTACCAACTTATAATAACCAATTAATAACCACGAAGAAGGCAAAATTTTGAAGTTCTAATATTATCTATCAATTAATAATAGTTCTATATCTTCCTTTGCAGTTGCACATGGAATGGAAACTAACACTAGCTTTCGAAATTGAACTCGTTGGCTATGGTATATGCAGCTAATAATTATCACAATTGTGACTTGTAACACACATGGTGCATGGCTCAAAACCCTAGAAGTAACCATATGCACGTCACCTTCTTCCACCATCACTTTAGATAAGGTAATAGCGTGGCGCATACAATCGAAAAATCAATAATATCCTTCAACCCCACAATACCCCTTTCACACAACACAAACCTCTACATAGATTATTTAGGAAATATCTCCCATATGTTGTGCTTTTCCTTCCATTCTCTGCAACCTTCTTATATAGATAATACACAAATAAAGTAATCTACTAATAATAATCTCACTTATTGAATATTGAGCATAAATTCAAAACCAACCAACCTATATCTATCTTTCACAATTCTCTAATACACAACAACCTTGATCTATTTCTATTCTTCATCATTATCATTAATATTAATTGTTGATTCCCATAAGCAACTTGTAACTTCAATTTATTTTCTATTATTATTTTTTACATAACTCCCAAGACCCTAGCTAGTTGGTTTCCATTTCTCTATATAAACCATTCCAAGCCTCTCTATTTTCCACAACTTCAATTCAATTGATAACTTCAAACATAACTAGCATAACAAAAACATATATAGCAATATGGAAATGAAGAAGCTCTTATGGGTTACTCTATCTCTTCTTTTGATTCTCGGAATAGTCGAAAGCTTTGATTTCCACGACAAAGATTTAGAATCCGAGGAAAGCTTATGGGATTTATACGAGAGATGGAGAAGTCACCACACGGTTTCTCGTAGCCTAGATGAGAAGAACAATCGTTTCAATGTGTTCAAAGCCAACGTGATGCATGTCCATAATACAAATAAATTGGACAAGCCTTACAAGCTTAAATTGAACAAGTTTGCTGACATGACCAACTTTGAATTCAAGAGTATCTATGCTAACTCCAAGGTTGATCATCATAGGATGTTCCATGGCACGACACGTGGCGATGAGTCTTTCATGTATGAGAACGTTAACAAAGTTCCTACGTCGATTGATTGGAGGAAGAAAGGCGCTGTCACTGGTGTTAAGGATCAAGGCAATTGTGGTAAGGAAAACAATCACTTTTACTAATTATTATTCCTTTTTTTGGTCAAATACTAATTATTATTCTTAATAGAGCGACTGGGCTGACCAGTTTGACCCGGTTCAATGGGCCAAAGTACAAAAGCGTATTGGTTGGGCCAATCTAGTTATCGACTGGACTGCATTTTTTGTATAGTCCAACCCAAAACACTGAGGCTAGGGGCCCGTCCGACCCACGTCACGTGTTAACAAAAGAAAACACAAAAAGAGTTCAAAAAGTATACAAAAAAGTGTCCATGGGCCAATTGTGCTGAGACAAAATGGCTCAGTTTTTCCTGGGCCTCTATTTTTTGACCCTGGCCCAATTGAAAACAATGGGTCATTAGACCGGGCTAAAATTGACAACTCTAATTCTTAATATTAATAATAATAAGATTCTTTTATGTAATAAAGATTACAAATTTGAATTTAACTTATTTGTTTTGTCTTCTATAGGTAGTTGCTGGGCATTTTCAACTATAGTGGCCGTGGAAGGAATTAACCAAATAAAGACACATAAACTAGTTTCCTTGTCTGAGCAAGAACTTGTGGATTGCGACACTACAGTGAATGAAGGATGCAATGGTGGGTTAATGGAACATGCCTTCATGTTCATCAACAAAAATGGTATAACAACTGAAAGCAATTACCCTTATACAGCAAAAGATGGTACCTGTGATGTAAAAAAGGTACACAGACCTATTGATCTATATGTGGAATATTATAAATAAAATTATTTAATTGACTTGTTAGGAAATTTGAATGATAATTAAAACTATTATCATTGCAGGAGAAAAAACCAGCAGTGTCAATTGATGGGCATCAGATTGTTCCAGCAAACAATGAAGATGCATTGCTAAAAGCTGCTGCTAACCAACCTATATCTGTGGCCATTGATGCTGGAGGATCTGATTTCCAGTTCTACTCAGAGGTTAATTTCTATAAATAATTTCATGATATTTATTAGGTGTGTGTATATAAATATATAAATATATATATATATATATATATATATATATATATATATATGTATATATATATATAGTTTCTTAATGGTTTTTTTACAAATGGTAATTACAGGGAGTATTTACTGGAGATTGTGGGACTGAGCTGAATCATGGGGTAGCAGTTGTGGGATATGGAGCAACTCAAGATGGAACTAAATATTGGACTGTGAAGAATTCTTGGGGAACTGAATGGGGAGAAAAAGGTTACATTAGAATGCAAAGGGGAATTTCCCACAAGGAAGGTTTATGTGGTATAGCAATGGAGGCTTCTTATCCAATTAAAAAATCATCTAGTAACCCTCACAAAAGTTCATCTTTTAAAGATGAGCTTTGAATTAATTAATGGTTTGATTTCTTGTGTGTAAGAGAAAGGATCATTACATGGTAGCCATGGGAAGTAATAATTTATCAATCATATTCGATGTCTAAGTATTCATCGAGAATATTATTAGGTTTGTGTTGGTATGTCGCATAGATATAGAAATAAATGTTTCTATTGTTGCTTGTATTACTTGTGTTACAAATTATATTAAAACAATGCAAAATAATGATTTTCTTCCTGTGCCATTTTCTTTCTCCATGATATTGACGTAAGCGTAGCATCTATTTTGTTTCACTTATCGGAACAACACTCTGGAGTAGTAGTTCTCATTGACTATTTTTTTCTCTTTAGTGGAGTCAACACTTAATTTTAAGTGGAGGCAAAGATAAAATTACTCAGTAATCAATAAAAAAACAAATAAGTCAGTGAAATTAATTGACCTCAATTTGCAACACATAAATCCGTCCATGCTATCATCTTTGTTGGGTTTTTTATACCCCCACCATTTCACTCTATAACCCCAAAAAATATGATAATTCGAAAATACCTCTGACTAATTTCTTTACACGGATTTATCTAATTTTAAAGATAAATCCGTTTTTGTTTTTTTTTCTTTCTCAAAACAGATTTATGTTTAAATTAGATAAATCCGTTTTTAAGAATAAAAATTACCTAAATCCGGTTTTTATATTTTTGCAAACCGAAGTTACCTAAGTAACACATAATCCGTTTTGGTAAATTTACAATAACGGATTTACGTATTATTAGATAAACCATTTTGAAAATATTCAAAACGGATTTATCTAATAAATAGGTAAATCTGTTTTGTGTATTAAAAATAACTGTTTTTTATTTAAATTTTTCAAAAAAGGTTATAAAAACACTACTAAAAATTCGTTAAAGAGTCAAAACTAATCTAAAAATTATAAAAACACCACTAAAAATCTAACAAAACCAAAAGAAGGTTATGTAATTTTTTTTTTAGATTTTTAGGAGATTATGAAAAATTAAAAAATTAATAAAAAAATAGTAAACAATAGAATTTAGGATGTCTCTCCATGCCATCTCTCGACAAAGGCATTCACCAACCCAACATTGATGTTGGTGAACCCCAAATCCCGAAGGGGATACAAACCGGAACCTTGTATGTACTCCTCAATGCCAGCATCCATATTAAACCCCCTAAGACTGTGGTTATGAACCTTCAGCGGCTCACGTTCCTACATTTATGATTATAAAAAAAACTTGGTTAACCCTAAATAATTACCTAAAGATAATTTTTTTAAAAAAGAAAAATAACTTAAGTAATTATAAATTTATAAACATATCGTGTCGTCCCATATCACGCGAGCGACATGTGAGCCATATGAAGGCAACACAGATTTGTCATCTGGACTTCCCGAGAAAGGAAATGTGGCTGGTGCAGAGGTCGAAGGTCTCGAAGAAGACGGGTCACCTGATGGGTTAGCCGTATCAGTAGCTGGGGCAGTAGTATTAATGTGGTCATCTGGACCAGCCAAGTCAGTAGCTATAAAGTTCTCAGCATCTTGCTCAATGTTATCATATCGCAGTGCAGCATCAACATGCGGTGGGAGGGTGTTTACTTGGATTTTGGTAAACACCGCTAGTTTGAAATTGCTTCTGTTTGCAGGATCAACTAGTAAATCCTAAGACCATTTGTGTTAAAGTTTTTCCCATAATTATATGTGTTCTTGCAATTTAAAAGTAAAAAGAAGAAGATAACCGTCGATCTCGCACGAAACCGTCGGATTTCCTCAATGAGGGAGAATAAAACAAAGGAAAAAATTGCAGAAAAGCAAAGAAGAAAACAAATTAAAATTGCATTAATTGTAAAGAAAGTTGGTGCACAGATCATACATTCTTCTCTTGGCTCGTTTTCTCTGTAATGTGTTGGAAGTTAGAGCGTGAGAATTCTGTAATGAGATTGTGACCCCTTTTTCCTATGAGAAACTCCTATTTATATGAGGAGGGAAAACGCTAAAACTAACTAACTGTACAGAGAATTTAAAAAAGGGAAACTGCTACAGCCTTCGACTAGGATAACTACCAAAGCTTCGACAGCGAGCACTTGCTTTTGACTTGCTATTGAATTCAATTTTCTCTTCGTCGAAATATCACCCTTCAAATCTAGTTAAGTCTGAAGCTTTGTCGAATTTGCCTTCTGACACAACTCTTCTGTGTTAAAACCAACACCTTCTTCTAAGAAAACCAAAGTCAAACCGCGTTGACTGCATTTGATTTAGCCTGTCGAAATTACAGGCTTACAAATTGCCCCCCAAAAATGTCTTTTTCGACAGGGACTATGTGAATGGCAGAAAAAGAGCATTTTTGAAAACCCTTTTCAACTGCTCTGATGACGTCACTTGCATCACGTTGCAGAGTGATGCGACGTTTCAGTGAAAAAACAGCTTTTGGCGCCTCCGTTGTAAAGTTAGTGGGCCACGTTTCACCCTGAAACTCCCCACTACTCATTGCGAGTAACTACTCCATTAAGAGGGAAACTCAAGAGTTTTTAGCCTTTGCATTTCAAACAGCTATAAAAACCATCGCTTCTCCTTTATTTCACTCTTTCTGAAACCTTTGTAACCCTTTTTTTTCTTCTTCGCGAGAACACTTGTGCTCACTAAACCCAGAAAACTAGACCTTCATCAACATCCTTCGTTGTTCATCAATGGCATCTTCTTCTCGTCCTCGATCCCCCTCAGCCATTGCAGGTAAGAAACCAATCCTTGCAGAACCTGTCCAAAACCCAACACCTGAACCACCTTCACATACTCACTCACCTGGAAAACACCTCTGTGTTGCTGAACCTGATCTTGATGATCCACGTGCTCCAAGTTGGAGATCACAAGTGATTATTCCTGGTCCCATTGATCACACTCATGCTTTTCTCGGTCCCATTCCTGAGTTTCTTCCAGAACCACCAAAAATCCAAGAAATCTTCCCTAGTTACCATCATTATAGCCCTAGAATCTTCGACCAAGCTCCTTACGAAATGGGTTTCATGGCTACACGGGTTTTGAGATCTGCACCTCATGTAGGGCACGAAGCTTACATCAACTGGCTCAACAAGATAGAGTCAAAGAAAGGGGATTTCTGGAAAACTCAAAGTATTTTCGACCTGATTCAATTGTCGAGATATGGTCCCAAATACCAAAGTGCTATGCTTATTGCAGCACTTCATTTTTGGGAGGCTACTACTAACAGCCTTCATCTGGAATGTGGTATGCTTACTCCCACCTTGCTGGATGTAGCTGCTATCACTGGTCTTCGACCAACAGGCGAGATCTTCGAGCCCGACAGAGCTTCTGATACATACAATATCGCTTTTCAACGTGCCACCTTCGCTGGGTACACGAAGATCAACACGTCTTCGACAGTGATGCAGTTTCTGATGAAGAACACATAGCTTTTCTTACCTTATGGTTATCTCATTATATTTTCTACTCTTCATCGCTTCAAGTTGCAAAGATGTATATCAATCTGGCTACTCAAATTCATAATGGTCGGAATATCTGTCTTAGCAAACTTATCCTAGGGTCTCTTTATGAAACTTTAGGTGATGGGGCCTTTGACATGAAAAATTCTAAGCCTCAATCTTCTTTGCTGATTTCTGGGCCTATTTGGCTGTTCCAATTGTGGCTCCTTGCCACTTTTGAATCAAGACTTCAAGTAATGTGCCCTAAAAGCCAAATCCGAATAGCTGAAAGGAGGAGCATTGAAGGTGTGAGACTTGCCCTTTTAAAACCCAGGGAGAACAACCAAACAGTCGAAGACCAATTCTCTGACACTTTCGACATGCTATTGAATTGCAAGTCCTTTACTCCTTCAATGGCCCCTTTCGTCCACAGAGCTCATGGGCCACAATGGTTCCTCAAAAAATTTTCTGCAACACCCATTGATTCTGATGATGAACTTAATGAAATCTGGAGAGCTTATTTGACCCCTTGCTGGTTATCACTTAGGATTTCGTCAAGCAAAGGTCCAACCCACTATGGCTTGACAGGATACCAACCAAATCTGGTGGCAAGGCAATTTGGATTGTGCCAACCTCGACCGGCCTCTTTTTACAAGTCGAAAAAGTCTTTGATATCCCCAGATAATGAAAGGGACTACTGGCATCGACTAACCCTGGCTACCCAGTGCACTCCTACTTTCATTCCTTTGAAGTACAACCCCCTTTTCGCTTGCACTAAAGAATTTCTCCAATGGTGGTCGAACTATTACAAGCCTAAACTGGCTGCTGTCGACGAATCCAGTTTGCTTCAGAACTTACTCTCTGCTTTCCCCAAACCTTCAGGTATATTACCTTAATACATTCTAGATTTCCAAACTCTTCAAAATAATACATTCTTTAACTGTTTGAACCAAACAATTTCTGAAATCTTTCTAAACTAACCTCGTCGAAATATTTTTTGCAGCCACTCCCACAACCACTTGCACTACCAAGGCGTCAAAGAAAAACACCAAGAAAAAGGCTACCCCTATTCAAAGACCACAAAAAACTCAACAAACCAAAAAACAAGAGGTAACTACCCCTTTTTTTTCTTCTCTTTTGGGGTATTTGTTATCTCACATTTACTCCTTAATTTCAACGCTTGATTGGTCTCCATATTTCAGAGTCGAAAAAGAGGAAGCAATCCTACGCTTGATGTACCTCTTAAAAGGTCGAGGAGGATTGGAACACAGATTGTGAGTGATGATTCTAAGGTTAAAATTTTTTTTTTTACCTCTTTGCTCTCTCCATTATTCATCTATTTGCTTTAGCCATCACTAATTCTGGATGTTAGGTTTTCAGTCGGATGACCAAACAAGCAGCCCAAAATCGTTTAGGATTTCCGCGGCTCAGTTTGAGCAAGAAAAGAAAATGAAACACTCGCAAGAAACTTCCAGAACTGCTATCCCTGTGGTGCTTGTCGAAGAAACACAAGGCAAAAAAGAAACAGCTAAAGAGAAAATTTCACCTTTAGAGAAACCTGCTCAGAAGAAAGCAGAGGTTCCTAAAAGACCTGCAAGCGCAAGCTCTCATGTTGGCGACACCATATCAAAGGTAAATAACTGAGCTTGCAACTAGTCCCTAATTATTCTGGTTCATAAACTGATGATAACTTCGACGTATTGTCATGACAGGGAAATGAAGCCGGTCAACTTGACCCTTCACATAAGCAACTAACCCTAACATCAGCTCTCTCTCCCTCTGTCAAACCAATAGCTGAAAGAGTGGTCGAAAATCAACCCCAAAAAGATGATCTTGTCCACATAGCAAGAACAGTCCTGCAACAGCTTGTTGATATGCCAACCGATGAGCCCCCCGCTCATGACCAAGCACTTGAAACAAACCCTCTTGATACAAATCAGGGAGTACAAGATTTAGAGATGGTTGAGGCAGTTGACGTCGAGATTGAGCATGTCAATGAACCATCAAGAGATGATAGCTCCTCCAAGATGGTTTATTCAAGTAGCAACACTATCAGTGATGAGACTTTAGCTGAATTAAAGAGCAAAAATCCTCTTGAGGCTTTGAACCTCCTACTGAGTGGTAGGAAATCTTCGACTAAATAGAGTTCTTCGACCACTTATTTTGGCGAAGTATCTGACACATCGAAGGAAGACCTCCTCAAGGAATTTCGAGCCAAAGTTCTTGAAGCTGACTTATTCCAAGCCATTGAGCGTGACCACATGATTGCCTTTGAGATTAAAGCCTTATTGCGCAAGCTCAATACCTCAACCTCAGGCAAGGCCCTCATTGGCTTCAGTGCCGAAGTTGAGCCCCTTTTAGAGAGAATCACCCAAGACATTCAAAAAAAAAAGAACTGTATTGCACAAAAGGCACGGGAAGCCAAACTTCAAGAAGAAGAATGGCCAGTTGTTAACGCCTCTTAGACCAAGATTGCCTCTTTGGAAACTCAAGCAGTAAACAATGCTCAAGCGTTGACAGATTGCGAAAATGCCATCTTGAGCTACCAGATACAAGTCGAAGACTTACAGTCGAAGATCAAAGCTGAAGAGGTGAAGAAAGCTAGCTTCTCTTCTCAAAACGACTCCTAAAGCTTTAGAATTTGCTATTCACGCAGAGGCCACTGTGGCTCTTTAGCACTTGGAAAGACATGGTCAACATGAAGCGATGGTTCAAAGTTTGGACGAAGAAGAGGCTCTTGTCGCCATAAGATTGGAACATTTCAAATTTGTCTTAGAAAGGCTCAAAGCCAATCTTCAACTTTGACTTATCTGACTTATAATATTTATCTTATAATTTCGACAATGTCCTGGCAACTTTTATTTCTTGAAGGCCATGTTTGAATTTGTACTCTCTTACTGCTTTAATCTTGCGCTATTTCAACTTCTTGCAAAATTGGCATATATTTCTTTAAGTACTTGCCATTTATTTGCAAAATTGGACCATCAGCGCCAAGTTCTTCGACTTCATAGGCACCATTAGTATACACTTGTAGAATGCGAAATGGTCCTTCCCAATTTGGTGACCATTTACCCAAGACTCTATCTTTTTTATCCATGGGTAATATAACTTTCCACACTAGATCTCCTAAGGCAAATGTTTTTAGCTTAACCTTTTTATTGTAGGCTTTAGCCACTCTTTCTTTTTGCCTTATAAGAACATCCAACGCATGTAGTCTTTCTTCATCTAAATCAACCAATTCATTTAACATCATATTCCAATAAGAATCTGATGGAATTTCAAACTGTCTTTGAATTCTGGCTGATTGTAAACAAATTTCGACCGGTAAGACTGCGTCATGTCCAAATGTAAGTCTGTAAGGAGTAGTGTTGATTGATTCTCTGGGAGAATTTCTACATGCCCACAACACTTGATCAAGCGTTTTATGCCAATTCCTTGGTCACTCGTAATGGTTTCAGGAATTCCAAACCTATGTAAGATATGGTTTTGAATAAAACTTATCACAGCTTCCTGATCAACATTAGTTAAGGGAACAGCTTCCACCCACTTGGTGAAATAATCTATTCCTACTAAAATAAAACGGTGACCCTTCGACGAAGTTGGTTTGATTTCACCAATTAAGTCTAAAGCCCAACCCCTAAAAGGCCAAGGTTTTATTATTGAATGCAATTCACTTGCAGGAATATGTTGTATTCCTGCGTGTTTTTGACATTCTTGACAACCCTTGGCGAAATCTATGCAATCTTTCAGCATAGTTGGCCAATATACTCCTTGTCGAAATAAAAGCCACTTCATTTTGTGACCTGCTTGATGAGATCCACAAGCACCACTATGAGTATTGGAAATTGCTAAATATGCCTCACTTTCACTAAGGCATTTCAATAATACTCCTTCAGGAGTCTTTTTAAACAATTCATTCCCAATAATCACATAGCTTAAGGCTTTGTACTTGGTTTTTCTATCAGTCACTCCTGTTGGATTCTCCAAGTATTCGACAATTTGCCTTCGCCAATCCTCATTCGACATATTGTCAATGGCATAAATTTCCACTTCATATTTTTCAAAAAGTTGAAAAGTTTCCACCAAATTTAACATCTCTGCCCCCTCCAGTTTTGGCATTGACAATTGGACATTGGATGGATCTGTCGAAATCAGTTTGTGCTTTATTTCTATTAGCTCCAATAGCTTTTTTTTGTCACTTTTTACCCTGAAGCTACTTGTGCCAAATCATTGGCCTCTTGATTTTCTATTCGAGGCACATGTTCTATGTGAACAGTATCAAATTTTTTAACAACGTGTTAGCAATGGCAAAATACATTATTAAGTTCTCTTTGATGCATTTGTATTCTTTTGTTAACTGTTTCACAATTAGTTCTGAATCTCCTTTGATTTCGACATGTTTTGCCCCCAATTCTAACAAGATCTCAAGTCCTGCTATTAAGGCTTCATATTCTGCCTCATTATTGGAGCACGTCCCTTCAATTTTAAACTTATGCCTTGTTGGTATTTTTGTTGGTGAAATTATTAAAACTCCAACTCCAACACCATTTTTATGGTTTGAACCGTCGAAGTATAACTTCCCAGGTTGTATTTCCACTAAGTTTATTGTATTTTCGCCCACTGAATGGTCAACTATGAAGTCAGCCACTATTTGACCTTTTATTGCTTTTAATGGCTGATAAGTCAAAGAGAATTTAGAAAGAGCCAAAGCCCATTTACCTATTCTACTATGTAAAATTGGTTTTGACAGCATATGTTTAATAATATCGTAATGCGAATAAACATACACATCAACAGGGTTTATATATTGCTTCAATTTTGTACAAGAGAAATACAAGCATAAGCACAATTTTTCTATAGGATGATACCTAATTTCTGCATCATTTAGAATCCTACTAAGGTAATAAATGGCCCTTTCGACACCATTTTCATCTTCCTGAGCTAACATGCTACCTATAGAAAATTCTGATGCTGCTATATACAATTTCATTACTTTATTCCTAATTGGTGGTAACAAAATTGGTGGCTTCATCAAGTATGCTTTAATCTCGTCGAAAGCTTGTTGGTGTTCTGCATCCCACTTGAACACATCTTCTTTCTTTAGTCGAAGTAGTGGCGAAAACACTTGGGTTTTACCACTTAGATTTGAGATAAATCTTCTAAGGAAATTGATTTTTCCTAGTAATGACTGCAATTCTTTTTTGGTTGAAGGAGCTTTCGTTTCCAAGATTGCTTTCGTCTTGTTTTGATTGATTTCAATGCCTTTTTTGTGTACAACGAAACCCAAAAAGTCCCCTGCACGAACATAGAAGGCACATTTGATTGGATTCATTTTCAATCCATATTTTCTCATTCTTTCAAATGATTGTCGAAGATGGTCTATATGACCAATTCCTGAAGAAGACTTAATTACAATATCATCTATGTACACTTGCATAAATTTTTCAATAAAATCATGGAACATAGAATTCATTGGCCTTTGGTACGTTGCACCAGCATTTTTTAGGCCAAAAGGCATTACAACCCATTCATAGACACCTAATGTCCCTGGGCATTGGAATGCTGTTTTTGATGTATATTCTTCAGCAATATATATTTGGTTATATCCAGAATAACAATCAAGCATACTTAGGTATTCATAACCTGCAGCTGAATCTACTAGCATTTCTGCCACTGGCATGGCATACTCATCTTTAGGTGTAGCATTATTTAAATCTCTAAAATCTATACACACCCTAAGTGTACCATTTTTCTTAATTACAGGCACTATATTAGCAAGCTATTCGACATACCTGGAAGTTCTGATGAACTTGCTCTTTAGTAACCTTTCTATTTCTACCTTGATCTTCACCAAGATTTCTGGTGCAAATCTTCTTGGAGTTTGCTTCACTGGCTTCTTTCCTGGTCGAATTGGTAGTCTGATTTCAACAACTTCACGACTCAACCCTGGCATTTCATTGTAATCCCATGCAAAGCAGTCTTTGTACTCCTTCAGCAATCCAACAATCTGCGCCTTCAACTCTTGATCAATCTTAGCACTTATGTATGTTGGTCTTTTTATTGAGCCATCTCCCAAATCAATTTCTTCTAAGGGATCTTGTGCTTGGATCCTTTTGGTTGAACCCATTGGATCTTTTTCAAAACCTAAAGGCTCGTCATCTTAGATGCAATCAAGCCTCTGGTTTTCGACAATGTTGTCTTTATTCTTATCTTCAACGGCTTCAGCAACTAATTGTTGTTGTAAGTCAGCTTCTAAAACCGCTTTTTGCTTATTTTCGGCCACTTAGGCCGTAATTCTATCCCATACAGTGGGTTCATCCATAAATAACTATTTATGGTCCTTCCCACCCTGTAGGCTTGACATAGCCTTGTGGGTAGTTGTCTTCGTCAATGACCTCTCTATCCCAGATGAATCCATAGTTGGGATCAAGAATCACTGAGGTCCTCACACTATCTTGGCTTTCATAACCATGTTCAGAGGAAATGCATGGCGCAATGCTCGCCAGTTTCTTGTCGAAGGTTTTCTTGGTGATAGTATTCACCTCAGCCTTGAAATAGCTTTGATCACCCTCAATATTTTCAACTAAGCCATCTTCTCTCCAAATAATGAGCCTCTGGTGAACTGTCGAAGGGATTGCCCCCACAGCATGGATCCATTCCCTTCCCAACAGCATGTTGTAATTTGCCTTGGTTGAAATCACCATAAACATAGTTGGCCTTCTAATGCTTCCAACAGAAAGGTCAACTTCAATGGCTCCAAGAGAGTAGCCACTTTTACCTTCATAGTTGGTAAAGATTACGTTGTGTGTTTTTAGATCTGTTTCACACTTCCCAATCTTCTTCAGCATATGTTGTGGCATTAGGTTCACAGCAGCGCCACCATCAACCAAGATCTTGCTTACCCCAACATCGTTCACCTTTGCATGGATATACAAAGGTTTGAGATGATTCCTCATCCCACAATCAGGTCTCTCAAAGACAGCGTGTTGCTCTTCCACACAACCATTCTTGAGGACATAAAAACAGATGGGTTTGTAAGTGGTTTCTTCGTCGAAATCCTCTTCGACGTCGTTTACTTCAGAAACCACGTCATACTCAATTGGGAGGATTGAAACTACACCACACAAGACGTCAAATTCGGACCCAGAATCAGCGAAATCCGAGCCCATTTCTTCATCTAAATTGAGGCCCTCTTTGATCACTGAAAGTGGTGGAAATATCCTTTCAGTAGCTGGCTTTTTAGCCATTTCAAGAGACTTTGAAGGTGTTTGTTTGCCTTTCTCTTTGTTGGAGTTTTCCACCTTGCCTGCAGCAGCAACTTTTTTCTGGCGTTGATATCTGCGCCATTGCGTTCTTGTCATAGGGTTCTTCCCTTTTTAATTATTGCTATAGGCATACTTGTTAGATTCAGTTGCCTTATTTTGGCTAGTAGCACTAGTGCTGCCCCTGACCAATTTTGCTGGTTTCTGTTGATTTCCAACATTCTTTCCAGCATAATATACTGGGTAATACCCAGTACTCTTTCCACCAGAATGCACCCATTTCTCGACAGGTGACTCTGCTGGAGGAACATAAGTTCTAATCTGACCTCTCTAAGGATTCCTTGTCTAAGTAACCTTATATTGGATCCCTCTGTTGTTGTAATTGAACTTTGGCCTTTTGTCGACCCACTTTCCTTTACGTTTCAGTTGAGACTTAAATCCCTCAAGATTCTTGGCAGCCTCTTTGTCGAAGACAGCACTACACCTAGGACAAAGCATAACTTCAGTATTGTTGATTTTGCAGCGATTGAGAAAATCAATCAATTCTTCTTCAGCCCCTGGATACACTATCTTCATTTTTTCAGCGTACTGGTCTTCAGTGACCATTTCGACATCAACCTTGTCGACGACTTTCTCTACCTTAGCATTTTCAGCAACAACCTTTGTGACCTCAACCACATTGAGATCGACTTCAACCAGCAATGCATCAGCTGTTGGCAAGGGATCAGTATCAATCTTCATTGGTGACTTAGATTTGTCACCAAATTTCAGCCTTCCTTCGTTGATAGCATTTTGAACCAAATCCCTGAAAATGACACAACGGGAAGTGTTATGACCTAAGAAACCATGAAACTTACAAAAGCCTCTTTTCTGTCGTTGTTCTAATGGTGGAATCTTTAGGCCTTTAGGCAGTAAGATTTGACCAATAGCCACAAGCAGATCAAATATTTCGTCACATTTAGATACATCATAAGTGTAAGTTTTTGCGACAAATTTATCATTCTTAGGTTCCACAGGATTTTTCCCATTAGAAGGTTTTAACAATTTGCAAGTATAAGGAGGTCCTGGTTTTAGTTCTGCAATGTTAACCTCTTCTTCGACATCTTCATAAGATATGTCGTATTCTTGGTCACTGTCATTAGCTTCGACATAAGCAACCTTTTCTTTTTTACTTTGGAATCTACCTGTTCTGGCTTTTTCGGCTTTGAGTCTTTCGACTTGTCTAACTCTATCAGCCAATTGTGCCATATCTCTTAAATGTAGTGTGTCTAGTTTCTTTCTTATAGTGTAATCTAGACCACCAGCAGCCATTTCGACTAACTCATGCTCAGGCACTTGGGTAAAACACCTTGCTTTGAGTAGTCTAAATCTATTGAGATAATCATCAATAGATTCTTCCCCCTTGCGTCGAACGCTAGCCAGTTCTTTAAGACTAATCTTACATTAGCCCATATAGAACTGCTCATGGAAGGCCTTTTCTAATTGACTCCAATTGAAAATTGAATTTGGAGGCAGTGTAGTGAACCATGTGAAGGCATTCTTAGTTAGAGAATTTGGAAAGTACCTCATCCTTAAATTCTCATTATGTGCTAGATCGCCAGCCTCAGTCAAATAACGAGCCACGTGTTCGACGGTAGATTCACTGGTTTCTCCAGCGATCTTTGTGAACTTGGGAATTTTCCATCCCCTAGGTAGCTCTGTTTGTAAGGTGTATTCTGACAAGGGCGACACAAAATTAGGCCTATGTAAACCTAAGTTAAGGCCATTCTGGGCTAAAATAGTTTCGACCATATTAGCCAAGTTGTTTTGTGCTCCAAAATTGTTTTGTTGCACTTGTCTGACCACTTCGTCTGCATTTTGGTTTCTATTCACCAACACAACTTCAGGGATTGCCTCTATCCTCATAGGCTCTTCGACAATTTGTTGTTGTCCTTGGTTTCCCTGATTCATAGGAATTGCATTGTTAGGCCTTTCTACCGGTATCTCTACAGGCCTAGCATTTTGGATTTGGGGGATTTGTTGGTTATGTACTGGTGGAGTACCAAAGAAATCAGCAATTCTTCCCATTTGTGTTGCCAACATTTGGTAACTATTATTAGTGTTTTGTATCAAAGGGTTAAACACAGTACCAATTTGTTGTGTTAATATATTGACCATATCATGATTGCTATCATCCATTTGTTGTCTTAATGCCAACAAAGATGTTGTAGTCAGATTAGTTTGGGCATTTTCGACTATGGATGCCCTCTATTGAACCATGAGTAGGAGAATACCCTGTAATTGAATTATCTGCAAATGTAGACGAATTTGTCTGAAGGCCTGCCATCAATGCTGTTGGCATGCCATACGGTAAAGCCCTTCCACTCATAGTAAATGGCATATTTCCAATCATTATATTTGCCATCAAAGGACTCGTTGGTCCTACTATTGGTGGCACAGAAGCCATTGTATTAACATTTGTTAATGCTGCAGTGGACATCATTGACACAGGAGTAATTATGGGAGAAGTTATAGCGGTTACTCCCATTGTTGTCGAAGAAGGCATAGCAACGATTATGCCTGCGACATTTGCAGCATTAACGTCACTAACTGACGCTTGTTCTTGTGTACTTTGTGCATTTGATGCAGAACATTACTTGTACTAGAGCGTGCCATCTCTGGAAGATGTTTACCACTCCTTAATTGCATGCACAGAGAAACACAAAGTTTAAGAATTCAACGAAAAACTTTAAAATTAGCACAAATGTCCCACTGGGCGTGCCAATTTGTTTACCTTGGATTTTGGTAAACACCGCTAGTTTGAAATTGCTTCTGTTTGCAGGATCAACTAGTAAATCCTAAGACTATTTGTGTTAAAGTTTTTCTCATAATTATATGTGTTCTTGCAGTTTAAAAGTAAAAAGAAGAAGATAACCGTCGATCTCGCACGAAACCGTCGGATTTCCTCAATGAGGGAGAATAAAACAAAGGAAAAAATTGCAGAAAAGCAAAGAAGAAAACAAATTAAAATTGCATTAATTGTAAAGAAAGTTGGTGCACAGATCATACATTCTTCTCTTGGCTCGTTTTCTCTGTAATGTGTTGGAAGTTAGAGCGTGAGAATTCTGTAATGAGATTGTGACCCCTTTTTCCTATGAGAAACTCCTATTTATATGAGGAGGGAAAACGCTAAAACTAACAAACTGTACAGAGAATTTAAAAAAGGGAAACTGCTACAGCCTTCGACTAGGATAACTACCAAAGCTTCGACAGCGAGCACTTGCTTTTGACTTGCTATTGAATTCAATTTTCTCCTCGTCGAAATATCACCCTTCAAATCTAGTTAAGCCTGAAGCTTTGTCGAATTTGCCTTCTGACACAACTCTTTTGTGTTAAAACCAACACCTTCTTCTAAGAAAACCAAAGTCAAACCGCGTTGACTGCATTTAATTTAGCCTGTCGAAATTACAGGCTAACAGAGGGTTTTATCGTGTCCACGTGCGCATGGATTATTCTGAGCATTCCTATTGCGGACAGACATCGTAGGACGCACTCTCTCACTGTCCTCACGTCCCTGACGAGAACGACCGCCTCCCATTGTCTTTTCCATTACTAAAAAAAGTTAAACATACATTAGAATTCATAAATTAAAAACCAACTTCAGAAATAAAACAAGCAGGGTTCGATAATTTAAATTCGAACTAGTTCGGTGTTTCTGGGTCAAACTCGTTCAGTATTTAATTTCTGAACCATGCGAAAACCTGAGTTGTATGAAGTTTGGCCCAGTTTTTCAAAAACAAACTTCCCATGGTTGGGTGTTTTTGGGTTGAACCCGTTCGGTATTTACCTTCCGAACCATGCAAAAACCAGAAAAACAAAACGAAGATGAAATGGTACCTGTGACAGCGTAAGAAGAGACGAAGGGAGCTATGTGAGTAGAGAAGAGGGTAGGGTTGAGGGAGAAGAGAAGAGGGCGATTTTGAGGGAGAAGAGCAAAAGAGTTGAGAGTGAGAGAATGGGTTGGAATGGAGGGGGTGTGTGTGAGTGTGAGAGGAAAAGGGAAAGGGGCTGGGTATTTTGAGTGAGGGGTATTTTAGGGGGTTGGGGGTGTCTACTGAGTAGGAAGGGGGTTGTATGAAGTATGACCCTAGTTTGTATTTGCTGGGCTTGTCGGCCAGTTATTTGTGCTATCAAGTACAAACAAGTGAGAACTACTTCCTAAAGATTAGAAGAAAAAGGCACATACTTCGTATAACCCCACAGCTACCCATTGGATTCCCCCCTAAATGTGTGAAAAGACAGAACTACCCTTAATGAAACACATGTTTTTTAATTTTTTTTTTGGGACTTGATGATGGTTTGGAGCACGGTCAACCGCACCGCTTCGGTCGGGTCAGCACCTAGTGTGTTATCTTCAGAGACACCCTCTAAAAATGATGGTTCAGAGCACGGTCAACCTAACCAGTTCGGTCCACGGCCATCCGAACGGGTTCCACCGTCCATTATCATCAACGGTTTAAAATCAGTCACAAAAGCAGTCAACCGTGTCATAAATATGAGTGAATGATATTTAGGTTGGAAATTGTGCCCAATGGTTAGAATTTCAACGGTTCTAATCATCCAAAATCAACGGCTCACGTTCGATCACACCTATTATAAACAGGCTCTCACATTTCACTAAGTTTCGCACAAACACCCAACCCATTTCAGATTCATCTTCTCTGCTTCCTCACAAAAACCCTAACCCCACCCGCTGTAATGGAAGACCTAATGGAATGACAGTTGTGCCCAACCCAGAGATCAAGTGACAAATTCCTAACCGTTCTGCATCACCGTGGGACGGTCACCGACAGGCACGATGGTGTGTTTTTTCGTTCTGGCAATTCAATCTTATGTAGGTTGGATAAGAATATAACATACAGGCAGTTGAAGGAAAAGGCAGAGAGGAAGAGTGGCATAAAGACATAAGTCGTTTATGTTACCGCAAGCGCAGTTGTGGAGAGAACGGGACTCTCCGCTATTCAGCTATGGAGATCCGAAGCGACGAGGATGTTCGCGCAATGATGGAACATCATGCTAATGTTCCAATGGGACGTCAAATCCTGGAGCTGTTTGTCGAAACAATGCGCACTCCGGAAGAGGTCATTTATCTTCTAGAACAGGGACTTCCCAAATAATCGCTAGTTTCTTAGTTGTTTCGTTATGTTGTTTTTTGTCGTTTTGACGTCTTTTGTGTTTGATGTATGGTTACGCTTTCTAACAATAAAGTTATTGTTTAATTGAAATACCATCGAAATATAAATTACTGAGTACTACATAAATATAAATATCCATACAATTTTTGAAACAAGAATATAACAGTTTACAAATTATAAATCAGTAACGACAGAAACTGTTGGTTCGTCACCACTCCCATCATAGGCGGCAAGGAATGCCCGGTAATCTGAATCAGCTGAGTCAAAACCAGCATCATCTTCCTCGGGCATAATTCTGACCAGATTGAAACGACTGTCCTAAGTATATGTTGTTGATACTTACACTGGCAACACCCCTATATGCAGTGCAGATGGTCTGTGTATAAGTTGCAATGTTGCTGGTGTGCCTGTTGCAATGTTGGGGCTGATAAACATTCTTTGGAATGTTGATGCACCCGATATTTTGTTCGATCACGGTTACGAATTCCATAGCTGGAAAAAAACATTAGGTTCGGGCTTATCAATAAGGTTCGGTTCACGCCCATCCGAAGCGGTTCGGACCACGGTCGTTCGAACCTGTTCGTTCACAACGATACAGAGAGGGTTTGGTTGATGCACGTCCGAACCGTGTAAATTTTCCCCAAAAATAACAGAATTAACGAGGAAGAGAGGGAGAGATTCATACCTTTCTTGAGCGTGAGATGGATTCAACCACGAATGAGATAAATTATGAACTGAAATGGAAGAGATGAAAAGAGGGAGAGATGGATTGATATGTGTTTAGGGTGAGAGGGTGTGTGAGAAGAGAGGTTGAAGAAAGAGGGTGTGAGAGGAGAGGAGAATTTTAAAAATGAGGAGAGATATTATCTTTTATTTAGATAAACCCATGAAAACAAATAGAGAAATGGACTTGAGAACCACCCCCACTAAATCACAAATAAAGTATGTTTTTTCTTGTACAATAAAAAATTCATGTCAGCCGTAGATATTTCTTGCATTTGAGGGGGACCCGCTATTGATGGACCATCCATCACCGATTGATGCAATTGTCTGGTATGATGTTAGGTAACCATATTTTCCAAGTTGAGTTGAGGTGGGTAGCTATGATTATGTATTTATATCCGCACAGAATTTGATATTTCCAAAATGCTTCTCACTATAATAACTAGTGGATTTATCTAAATAAAAGATAAATTCGTTTTTAAAATTTTTTTAAAATGGATTTATCTTTTTAGTAGATTAGTAGATAAATCAAATTCGTTGTCAAAATTACACTACGAGTTTATCTACTAAATAGATAAATATGTTTTGATTCTTTTTAAAATAGATAAATCTATTTTAATTTTTAAAAGAAAACGGATTTACGTGTTAAATATGTGATTCCGCTTAAGTCAAATTAACAGGGATATTTTTGGGATATCAAAATTTGTGAGGATATAGAAGCATGTGGTGGGGCAAAAAAAAAACCTTGTTGGTTTGGTTCTATGGACAAAATGCATTGCATCTTGCATTGGTTTGTGCAATATGATTGGGCAACATATACGATATACAATGAACTAAACCAGTTATTACTCATGAAAATTTTATTAGGTTTATTTTCTTTGTAGAGTCTCTGCCTGTGCCCCATTATTCTCAGTCGCAGGCTCTGATTTAATCATTTATTAAATAAATAAATAAATAACTATAAAACGAAAGTGCTTCAGGCTTGGGAGTTGGGAGAAACTATTTGTTGACCAATACCTTTCCACACCCACAATTAATTACAAATTGAACCCAGTTCAAGTGGTTTTCTGTTTTGAAATTTTCAAAAACCAAAACCAGTTTCTGTTTTGAGTTTTAAAAATATCAAAAACCAAAATCAAATTTCGTTTTTAGTTAAGAAATTTTCAAAAATCAAAATCACTTTCAAACATAAACATAAGAATAAATATTCATCATAAACTTATCTTAATCAAAACAATATATAACATTAGGTTTGAAAAAAATTAAAATATTTCAACTATATAATCTATTTGTTTAGTAATAATTATTATAAAAAGGTTGGCAGTAGTAATTATCGACATACGCCTGTCAGATTGGAACTCGGTGGTGGTCAGGTTGGTGGTGATGGTCATAATGGTGGTAAAAGTGGGGTTGTCGGTGGTTAGAGTGGAGGTTGACGATGGTCAGAGGTGGTTAACGTGGTGGCTGACGGTGGCCGGAGTGGTTGTCAGTGGTGGTTGAGGGTGATCAAAGTGGTGGTTGATAGTGGTCGAAGTGGTAATCGGAGTTGGTCAAAGTGGTGGTCGGCGTTGGTCGAGGTGTCAGTTGTTGGTGGTCAAAGTGGTGGTTGACGGTGGCCGGAGTGGTAGTCAAAGTGGTGGTTGGTGGTGGTCAAACTGGTGGTTGACGGTGGCCGGAGTGGTGGTGGACGGTGGTTGGAGTAGTGGTTGGCGGTGGTCAGAATGGTGGTTGGCGGTGGTCAATCACTACAAAAAATCAGCTATTTAGCTACGGAACTTAGCGAGGGACTTTAAATCAGTCGCTAACAAACACGTTTCTGCCCACTTCTCACTCTTCTTTTATTTTACATTATAGTTCTCACTCTCTCAGTTTCCTTTTACCCTTTCCGCTCTCACTCTCTGCTCTCACTCTCACTCTCCGCCATCACTATCATTCGCGGCCTCACCACCACCCTAGCCTCTGTCATCGTCCCAGCCGCTCTCTCTTCTGTCACTTCCGTTCTCAATCGCTGCTGCCACAACCACTGCTGCCAACCACCGTTGTTCTCCTTCTCTCGGTCGTCTCTCCTTTCTTCTTCTTATAGGGTAAGTGGTTTTCTTCTACTCTACTTCTATTTGACAGAAAAACCTCAATTTTTGGTTGAATCAAAACCCTAACTCCTCTTCATATTTTTTCCTATCCCCAATACTCTGTCATTCTTCTTCTATTGGCTCCTTTGGCATTCAGTGGCTGAACCAGTAGTTTGAATCTTCCAGTTAATTTGTGCATCATTCAAGCATATTTTTTAGGGTTTTATTGTTGATTTGACTTGGAATCAGTAGTTGTTAGGGTTTGATTTAGGTTTCATTAGTTGTTGTTGTGGATTATGTGACAATTTAATTTAGGTTTGATTTGGGGATTCTGGTGGGGATATCAATAGCTATTGGGTTTCTATTTTTGAGGGTTAATTTGTTTATTTGGTTTAGTAAGTTACTTCTGTAAATTGATTAAGGTGTTTGATTAATTGTTTTTGTGTTTTCTCATGTTATAATTTACATGCAACACATATTATTATTTATTGTGTTCTCTTTTTGTGATGCTTTTTGCTTTCTCTTACGATTGTTTTGCTTATTATGTGATGATATTGTAAAACTGTGAAATAGATTGCTCAAATTGTAGGAAAGCCAAAAGAAGCAGATATTCACAAAAGAACAAAAAAAACAGAAGGCGATGGAGTCTAATAAGAGAAGATTGCTATATAGTACTGACTTCTCTTTGAAGCTGGTTGGTTATTTACATCTTACTTTCTTTGATTTTACTTGTGTTATTGTGTTGTATTCATGTATAAAAATAATCATACTTGTTGCGTTTTCCCTTGTGCAGATGCATCAGCATATTGAATGTGGATGTTCTAGAAAAGAACTAGTAACTAGTAAGTATTGTAAGCTCCACATGTTATAAATTTCTGTTTTGGATTAAGAGCTAAATAGTGAAGATACTTTTCACTATTTTGCTCCATATTAATATATTTCACCATAACATTGATTGGGAAACGACATTGTAACGGTGGTAAGCTACCTCTGTTAGATATGTTTACCTCATTGGTGCATAATGCATGGAAATATGAATTTCTAATTGCCTCAGTTGTTTCACTCTGCAAATATTTTGCATGCTTCTATATTGGTAATTGAAATACAAATTGTGAATCTTGACTTGACCTTTTGTTTTTCTTTTCTTTGCCACTTATTCATTTTGCAGATCAATCAGGTGATAAGCTACCCGGATTTTGATAAAAGTAATTGTTGATAATCCAGAGGCCTTTTGATAATCCTAAAATGTTTCAGGTTGAAGAAGAAGGATCAGTGTGCAAAATCAGACATGGTGAAGCATGTAAGTTGTTGTCTCTTTTTTCCTCCCTTCTCTTAATGCATGTTAGATGAATCTTCAGAGCTTCTGTGTAATAATGTCAAACTATGCAAATAATGTCTCTTTTCATAGTTTCAAATTAACATATAGTGTTAGTAGAGAATTGTGTTGATCTGAGCGGGATTATATGTAAAACAGTTATAAGATTATGAGTTATTTAGTAATGTGCTTATAAGATTAATGATGATGGTTCCTTCTTGGTATCTATTTTGTACATAATATATAAGTGAGAAATTAATGTTGGAGATATTTAATCAGAGCATTTGGTAAAAGCTTATGAAACGCTTTGAATCATACATATATCATGTTTGCATCACTTGATTTTTGCTGCTCTAGTGTCACTTGTTTAAATGAGTTTAGTTTTAGATTTCAATGTTGTAATGATTTATGTGCTTTATGTGCTTGCTGCGATATTGAACCTATGCATGTTGTCCAAATACAATTTGTATATTTCAAGTATTCTAGAAACCAATAATTTAATTTGGTTGCATTCATGCTAAATGATTATTATTGCTTTTCTTGCAGTGGGCTCTTTGAGGACTTTGGATTGGCAATGGCATGTGTCTTCATACTTTAGATGTTTCGATTCTAAACTCTGGGATCCATCTTACAATGAAGTTGAGATCATGTGCTAGTACTTGATTCTATTGTCAGAGATATGCATCATGTTTAGGTTGTTTTGCAAGTGCTGGTTTGTAAGTGTTGAGTACACTTGAATGAACTTGGAAAAATGTTGATATTGGTTTGTATTTGTAGCCACTAAATTTGGTAGTTCCATTTTAGTTTATTGGTTTATGTAGGAGTTTTTTATGTGTAAATGTCTAAAAGGACTGGTTTTAGTAGTTTATAATTCTATATTACTGGCAATTTACGAAAACTAGTTATATGGGAAGCCTTTTTTTTTTTTAAAAAAAAAAGGTTAGCGAGGGATTCAAATTCCCTCGCTAATTCCATTAGCGAGGAGGGATTCAAATTCCCTCGCTAATTCCATTAGCGAGGAGGGATTTAGCGAGGGAACTGGTCCCTCGCTAATTCCCTCGCAAATGACCATTAGTGAGGGATTTTGGTCATTTTGCGAGGGAAATTTCCCTCGCTAATAACTGATTTTTTTGTAGTGAATGGTGGGTGACGGTGGTCAGAGTTGTAGTTGATGGTGGTTAAATATATTGATGATCAGAGGTTGATGAAACAAAAATTATAAAACCTATTTTTGTAGTTTTGAATTTTGAAGGAAAACTGTTTTAAAATTAAGAAACAAAACCAACTCAACCCCATTTTACACAAATATGTTTTGGTTTTGAAATTCACTTTCAATTCTATCATCATCATCACAGATAATGATTCACGGCAGTCATACTGCCTGCAGCTGAAGTCAAGCCATTATCCACCATTTAATTGTTCATGTGTTCCAGATTTTTTGCCACATCACTTATTAAAATAATGGGTTATTGTTTTACTTGAAAAGTGGACCCACTACTCTTTTAGTGCTCTAATTTTTCTTTGACCAATATACATTTCTCTAATCCCTCTAGTTGAAAAGCGTTGTTTCCTCTTCTTCTCTCCCACAAGTCACAACCGACGCCCCTTAACAGAGTTTAATTTGTTCCTGAGTGATTCATATTCCACACCAGCTCTTTTGGCGGTGGTGCTGCTGGCTCTCAAATGCCATGTACACAAGCCATGTCGAGTTTCCGGCATCACCTCAATGAGTGCTTTAGCCATTGCTTGAGCTTGGTTAGTGAACAGAGTTTGAGGCTTTTTATTCCCGTGTGCTTCAAGGAATGTTTCAAATAGCCATTTAAATGATTCAATTGTTTCATCATATAATAGAGCTGCCCCAAAAATAATTGTGCCTCTAAAGTGGTTGAAGCCTAAAAGCAACGCGAGATGTCTATTAGCACGACTAGTGCAAAAAGTTGTATCCAACGACACCACATCACCAAAATATCCATAGTCCAAGATCATTTTTGCATCAGCCCAAAAGACATTTGTGATTTGTTCATCACAGTCCATTTGATATGTGCGGTAAAATGAAGGATTCTCCAATAACTGACGTTGGAAATATTCCATGAGACTACCAGCTTCTCCGTAGACCATGCCCCGTTGTCGTTTTGAGTTGAGGTAGTTCCTAGCATCCAAACGTGTATATCCAAGATGATCTCTACCTCCTGAATGTGCACTCATAAGCTGAAATGAATCCTTTTGCATCAATCCACAGTCATCTGCCATTTCAATCTCATATGCTTGAACTTCAGATATTCTACGATGTGATGCTAGCGTATGTGTTGTTTCTTCAAGTTGTAAACAGTGGTTGTGGTCCTCTACAAAATCACAAATTACGAATTTTCCATTCTTTGCACTAAGCGCAATTCTTGCCTTGCAACCCGTTCTTGTCTCTGCCCTTGGATTCTTAACCATAAAAGATCTCTTGTCCGGCATCCGATGACCCTCCTTGCAACAAACAAACCTGCATGATCTAATAGACTTGTCTTCCTTCCTTTTGTTGAAGCATTGCTTTCTAACTCCAAAACCGATTTTTCTACCATATTCAACCCAAAATTACCAAGCTTCATCTACATTATCAAATTCCATGCCAAGAGTTGGTGGTGTAGCCATTGTGATTACTAGGTGAAATCTGTCACTAGAAATTAAGATGAACCAATTAGAAATGTGTATTTATGATGGCCTTCAAGTTAAAAAATATTCTCAGTATGATACAAACTAATCAAAAATTCTATCATAAAATTTGAAGTTAAAAATCAACACTTTTTTTTTACAAAAATATTAAAAATCAGCACTTCAATAGTGGAGTTGTGTTTACCTATTTGCATAAAAAAATGCACATATTGTTTAAGTGTCAAAACTTAAAAGTCATGACTTTTACAAGCAGAAATAAGCCTCAACAACAATGGAAGCAGTAGAATATTGCAGGGAAAAAATGGAACCTAAAACCACAAGAAAAATAGAACAAAACCCAAAAATCACCATAGCAACTAGAGGGAAAAATAGTAGAGGAGAAATATAATGCACCAAATTGTAGAAGAGAGAGCCTTTTCAATAGTGGAGTTGTGAAGCACCTTCTTGAATGATCCTTGTTCCACACGATTACTAGTTTTGGCGCGAAACGTGGAGCTGTGGGAGAGAAGAGGAAACAACGCTTTTCAACTAGAGGGATTAGAGAAATGTATATTGGTCAAAGAAAAATTAGAGCACTAAAAGAGTAGTGGGTCCACTTTTCAAGTAAAATAATAACTCATTATTTTAATAAGTGATGTGGCAAAATCTGGAACACATAAACAATTAAATGGTGGATAATGGCTTGACTTCGATAACCGCAGGCCGTATGACTGCCGTGAATCGGTATCCCGTCATCACCCACTCACCTACCACCTCCAATATTTGGATAGGAATCTTGGCTTTTCGTGATGGCTGAATACCATTATTACCCTTAAGCATAGAGAAATCCCCTCCACCTCCTAATCAGAGTAATTTTACAACATTCATACCCTCTCTCCAATTGAACTTCTTTGAGTATTTTGATGATGAGTTCATCTAGCGTTCAACGCATTTCAGAATGTTTCATCAAACCATTACACCCCATAGAAGATTCAAAACAAATCTGCAACTTAACAAAATGGGATATTTCAATGTTATCTTTTCATTACATTCAAAAGGGTCTCCTATTCAAGAAACCACCACCAAATACCCAACAAGATTTCATCAACAACCTCTTAGACAAACTCAAACACTCCCTCTCTCTCACCCTTAACCATTTCTACCCTCTCTCAGGTCACCTCGTCACAAACAAAACCGAACAGCCTCCTTCTTACACCATTCATGTCGATTGCAATAACAATAATAATCAAGGAGCTAAATTCATCTACGCAACACTGAACTTAACCATATCTGATATTCTCTCTCCAGTTTATGTCCCACCCATCGTTGACTCATTGTTTGACCTCGATAGAGCAATCAACCATGATGGTCACACCTTACCTTTGTTGTCCATTCAAGTCACTGAATTAATAGATGGTGTTTTCATAGGTTGTTCTATGAATCATAGTATTGGTGATGGTACTTCTTATTGGAATTTCTTCAATACTTGGTCTCATATCTTTCAAACTCCACATATTCCCATTTTACCCCTACCCTTTCATACTCGCTGGTTTCCACAAGGTTGTAATCCACCAATCACTCTTCCCTTCAAACATCATGAAGAGTTTACTAGTAGATATGAATCACCTAAACTGACAGAGAGATACTTCCACTTTTCAAAAGATTCTATTGAAAAACTGAGAGCAAAGGCAAATATGGAGACAAATAACACGACAAGAATCTCTTCATATCAATCTTTATCAGCACATGTATGGAGATGTATAACACGTGCACGTGGTCTAGCACGTGATCAGAAAACAAGTTGTTTGTTAGCTATAAATGATAGAGTAAGAATGGAACCTAAATTGCCACAAGAGTACTTTGGAAACTCTGTTGATGTGTTGAGTACAGAAATGACTGCTGCAGGGGAATTGGTTGATAACAATTTGGGATGGGCAGCATGGAAGGTACACGTGGCAGTTGCAAATCATGATGATAAAAAAGTACGAGAGTTAGTTAAAAAGTGGTTAGAAGATCCTGTTGTTTATCAAATTGGTGTACACTTTGATCCATTTTGTGTTACTATGTCGAGTTCACCGAGGTTTAATATGTATGGGAATGAATTTGGAATGGGAAAAGCTGTTGCAGTTTTGAGTGGGTATGCTAATAAAATTGATGGGAATGTGACCGCTTATGAGGGTTATGATGGTGGTGGAAGTATTGATTTGGCACTGAATCTTTCTCCTGATGCAATGAGTAAGCTGGAATTAGATGAGGAATTCATGAGTACTGTTTCTGTGGCCAATTTCTCAATATAGTAATAACTTATGGTTGGCTTGAGGATTCTATATGTATTGCTTCTTTTCTTCAGTTAAGCTCAATTTATGTTTTGATATCTGTTTTGTGTTATATTATATATTAACAACCTCTAGAAATGAAATGAGTGCTTGTCGTGGTGGTCACTGTTAAATGTCCCCTATTGATAATGAGTCCTAATAGGGTATTTGATGAATGAAGATTACTTTGTTGCATGCAATTGCATATGCTATTGACTAATGCTTCAGTGGCTTCTTTTCGCTTTGCAAATGAGTAATGCATGTGCCACTATCTCATACGACCAAGTACTGCCTATGTGGGACTATGTTGTTGTGCACTAGTGTTTAGAGTAGTAGTTGTATTTCAAATCAAAAAAGCATGGTCATCATTGACACGATTCTGCTCTCTTATACAGCAACAAGCCCATCATAATGTCCCAAAATTATAAACTGGTAAAACTACTCTCCCACCCCATGATCCGTTAATTTAAAAATTCAAATTCATCTTTTATATTTTCTTTCTAGACTCAGTCTTTTAAGTATCAAATGTTTGATTTTTTTTCTTTTTTCCCCTCTTTTTGCAAACTGTTTGTGTCGGAACCAGGGCGGATCTAAGTGTAGACTAGGGACAGCCATGACCCGCCCAAAAACCTTAAAAAATTGCTATATATACACGTCTTTTTGACTTAGAATTTAGTTATATATATATATATATATATTAATATTACCATTTTAGTAACAAATCGTAGCTTTGGTGCGGTGGCTAAGCTGGTCGCTTATGAGTAATTTTCCAACCTTCTTTTAAAAAAAAACACAAAAAAAGTTTCAGTGGGGGATTGAACCGTGTTACAAGTGCATGGAGCAAAGTGAAATTTACCGTTTCAACAACCCAAACAATTGTTCATATTTAAGAAAGTATATATATATATATATATATATATATATATATATATATATATATATATATATATTACTGATTACTTTGGCCCCCCAAAGAATTCCGGTCAAGATCCGCCACTGGTCGGAACATAGGAGATATCTCGAACGGTTGGTGAAGGAGATGACTCTTAACATCGGTAGTGGTGATGCGCTGTGAGGCATACCTATAAACCTACTCTGACGCCTAAGTTAGGTTTCACTCTAGTATTTTAGTAGGGTTTTGACATACCTGATATGTGAGGTTGAAACCCTATAAATAGTGCCTGTTTTGAATCACGACATGCTGAATGAAAACTCATGTTTAGTTGAATGCTACAACTAGTAGCTTTATATTTTTTTTGCTCAATCAAGCAATATTTCAACGATAACGGGAAGAGGCCACTTAAGCATTGCACTTAATGTAAGCTAAAGCTCACCGGCAAGCATCATTACAACCTACAAAGGGGCTCCAATCAAGCCTAGATGCGCTCAATAAGCCTGAGAAGCACTTGAACAATGGACCAACAACCTAGAGTTTCCAAACATAAAAACTAAGGAAAGAGCCCAATGGGCCAACAACTTAGAGTTTCCAAACTGAGCAGAAAAAGACCAAATTGGCCCTTCAGTAACTAGTACATCCAAGGAGTTCGTATCCTCACCCAATCACCTGTCATTATCCATCGAGACCCAACCATCACCACTGAGCAAAGCGAGATGCGTCACAGATAAGATAAGAGCCCCACGAATTTGGAGTAGGAAGAAAGACGAAAAGTCTAGACTTTTTCAATATTTGAAGATCAACTAGCCCCAGGGGTTCTCTGTCCGAGTCTAAAAAGCCAAGAAGAATATGGTGAGAGCTAGTAGATGACAGACTGACTTCCAAACAGCAAGAGAGCACAACAAGCAGAGAAGAGAGGTTCCAAACGACATGAGCGTACAGAGAGCAAAGAGAAGTGGCTAAGAGGGGTGATCGCACAGTAGGAGTAAGGGAGAGGGGGTGAGGCACCAATATGTTAGATCTGGCGGTTCTGGGGGGGTCCGGAGGTTTGACATGAGGGCAGTTCGAAGCCAAACCTAAGGTGGGAGAGGAAGCTAGGTCTCTTGGATGAGGGGGGCGAGTGGGCGATCATTGGTCGGCTCTCAAAACGTAGGCAATGGTGGAGAGCTTTACGCGGAAACAAACAAGCTAATAGTTGTTAAATGGAGTTTGTTGGTTGGCCTTTTATTGGACTTAGTCGAGTGGTCGACCTTTTAGACTCAATCTAGCACACAAACCAAAAAAAATGTTAATCTTTTTTTGAGATTTTGTCAAACTCTGCTAAAAAGTTCATGTTTTGTTACCATACTTACATGGTTGTTGAATTGTAATTCAACTCATCATTTTAATTTCTTTTTCTATTAAAAATTAAAATAAAAACAAATGTTAGAATTTTCCGCTTCAAAGAAAAAACCCATAATTTAAAAAAAAAAACAGAAACACATTCTAAAACTAAAAATATGTCACTTTTGTCTAAATTGATATTTAAAATGTGATAGAAGTCCAAATCAATTATGGTTTGTGGGAGATAAAAATATGTGAAATAGAATAAATTTATGAACTGAAACAAATTGGAACAAGGGCAAGAAACCCCCTCTCCTTCATTCGCTTGGTGCTCCTCAACAACATCAACACCGCTACCGGGACGTTGATATGCGGGGATGCGGGTTTGAACCTGGGATACCCTTCTCATGTATTTTGAGTTTCGCCGCTAGACTCTTTAGAACCAAAAAAAGGCCAACAATGTTGATTATTTTGAGTTTCGAAGAGTATGTAACTGCTTAGAATAATGATTTGATTTTTATACATGAACAATTAATCAAAATGCCACTCGCTTGGATGTCCTTCAAATCTTATGACAACGCAAAATGAGGTTCAATTTGCTTACAACATCTACAACAAACAAAATTTACAATTACAGGCAAATACTACTACTCTATTTGCCAATTCCTTGAACCATGAACTAGAAATTCACACTTCACACTACCCAAAAACCTTGTGCTTCCAAAGAAAAACAAAATAACTTCTCTAAAGAAAAAGACCCTATATAGTATATACCAGTCTTATACATTATTATTACAATAATATTGATTGTAACCAAAACTTGTTCTGATCCCTTTATTATTTTCAATGTTGACTCTGGGTTCCTCATCCCGTTTCCTCTTGGACAGAGACAAAGAAGACATGACTTTGGCTGAAGCTACCTTCCTCGCTAGTAAATTCCACTTGGGATCATCTTTCTTTTTCTCTTGCAGCATTCCCATTTGAAATTGCCTGCAACATTTTCCCAGACATATTTAACTAACAATATTTGCAAATACATACATGGACAGCAAGTAGATAAATAAGACAAGACTATCAGCATAATAATAACATGCATTAGAAGAAAACAAGCAGCGACATGACATTGACTTAACGAGCATGGCCAGCTGAGCTGAAATTGGACGTTATAGTAGTATTAAAGAACCTGGCTGGCCCACTAAATCACTGTTATAGCATACTTGATTGACATTTATGTCATGTTTCGTAGCCATGCTTCCCTAGTTGAGGTCGGTATGTTGGTTTTATGGACATAATGCATTGCGTCATTGCATTGATTTGTGAGATGAAACAGCTAAGATGGCCAACTACACATATTTATCCCCCCCTCAAAAATATCAGAGGCGAGCTAGCTAGGGAACGAAACGAGCAATCATCCGTGGAATCAACATAGCAAATTAGCAATTTTATGACTATGATTTGGGCCCCATATATACAATCTACAATGAACTAAATAGGGCACTTAATTTCAACGTGACAAAGCTGTCGCACATTATTTTGCAACATCATCAAAGTTGGGACTTGGGACTTTATGCGATGAATCGGTCACAGGTCAGAATAGAAAGTCATTACGGAAAACAAAGCTAGTAAAATTTTGGTCATACTTACATTTCTTTTTCTTTCCATTTATTTCTAATTAAACTATAAATATTTGAGAAAATAAATTCAGAACTACCAAAAGTTTTGAAAGTACCAGAAAAACTGTTTTATTGTTTTCAAATTTACATTTTCCTTAGTTTTCAATTTTCTCTCTACCAAAATTATTCACAATAAGACTTTTCAATGTTTTTGTTAATGATATAAAATAATACAAATTTAAGAAAATGAAGATAAATAATATTCTTTTTTTTAATATAAGATAAATAATATTCTTAGAATGTAAACATTTCCTAATTTTTTAGGTTTTTTTTTATAAATAAAAGCCCCTACCTACTGCCTCTTTCATTCTCAGTCGCAGGTTCTAATTTTCTTATTTACTAAACAAATATAAACAATCCTAAGAAGATCTGCTTTTGCTTGCAAGAAACTACTTTTGATTTTTGAAATATTGGTCATGCCAATTGCCATATGCTTGACCAATACTTTTACTTTTCATTTTAATATAGTCGACTTCATTCTTATAAGAAAACTATACGAAATAATCAAATAATTAAAAATACTGACCTGCAAAGAGGAACATTACAGGAACCCTCCGTTTGTTGACAAATATAAGAATGAAGTCGAAAGAGTTGCCACATACGCTTGCACCTCAAGCACCCTCCTTTCACTCTCCTCTTACACGTGGCAAAGTGGCGGATCAATAGCTGAAGCCCTTGACACGTGGAGAATCGGCTACAAGGTTTCTTCTCTTTGTTCACCTCCACATGGTACGGTCCAACATCGGTGCACCCTTCCGTGCATATGTGTTCCAAACACTCCATTGCTTCACTCAATTGCGCGTATATCCCTTGCTCTTCTTTATGCTTCTTTGATTTCTCTTTCCTCTGTTTTTTTTCAAATTCTAAATTAATTAATATAATTTAAATCACGATATTAATTATGTTGATTTGGATGAAACGCACCGTTTCGCTTTCGTCCATGAAGTGAAGGATATCGAGTTCAAGCCAGGGGTCGTGTTTGGTGAGGAATTTCCAACCCTCTGTTTTCTCAACTACCTTGAAGTTATTGGTGAGTAGCTTCATACAACGGAGGCGGAGATCTGGTGCGTCGCAGAGCCTTGCTAGTTGTAATACGTCAACCACGTTTTCTGCGTTTAAGCGCTGAGCGAGACCCTTGGTACACCTCTGTTTCAGTTGTGGCACCATATACACGTGCGACAATGCCAGTAGATGCATTCCGTATTTGTCCATCTCATCCTCTGTGCACCTGTAATAGATCAGGGGTATCCGCGTCATTTCACAAAGCCGGCGTTTCCGCGTTAGTTAGTTAGTTAGTTAGTGTTTATTTACTAATAAGATATAAGATACTAACCTGGATGAGTAAAGGAAGGCGATGAAGGTTGTTACGGCGTCGGAAGGAACGCCGTGGATTTGAATTATTCTTTCGGAGCTTCGATGTTTCTGCGGTCGATCTATCATGCTCTCCAAAACCGGCGACACCGAAGCCTTTTCAATATTAATTATTAAAAAAAAGCTGTAAGCAATGGAAAAAGCAAATTAATTATAGAAAGATGAATGATGAATTGAAATAGAAGACAGACCAAAATGCTTGTGTGAGCTGGAATGCGTGTGCCGTCGGAAGTGTGTATGAAGACATCGTATTCAGTTTTGGCACTCATTTCATGAGCCGATGGAAAGAGATGAATTGTGTTTGTTTGTTTGTTTGTTGAGAGTTTGAGAGAAGAATTAATTAAGGATGGAGGATGGTTTGGTTTGAGATGGAAGAGGAGTAGTCTGTTATTTAAGGGATTTGTCTGGGGGAGGTTGGGATCCGACGTGGAAGGGTCAGGTTCAGGGAATCAACAACATGCCTGTTTTGTATTCAGCGCGTGTTCTTTATTCACACGCGTTATAAGTACTCGTCAACAGTGTTACCATCTCTTACTTTTTTGAGTAACATTATATAGACAAATTTTTCTAAACAAAAATAGCCAAAAAATTAAATTACAATACCAATTCACCAAGTTTTTTAAATAAATAACTAACCTATTTTTTCACAGTTTTTAGTCAATGGCATAGAAAATTGTGAAAAAGTAGGTTGATTATTTGTTTAAAATACTTGACGAATTGGTATTGTAATTTAGTTTTTGGCTATTTTTGTATAGAAAAATTTGTCTGCTTAACATTATTATTATTATTGTACTTTTTTTCACTTTCTTTGTTTTCTTTCTCTTGTGTCTTTATATCAGACAAAGACTTTTACCTCGCGCAGCACCAGAAAAACCTTACAAGGACCACAACGAAAGGAAAATGCATCTTCAAATTAGATATTTTATTTTCACGTAAAAAAAGGAAATTAGATATTTTATTTTTGTCAAAAAAATAGATATTTTATTTAGGATTGACATGCAATCGACACATTTGCTGTCAAAAAAACTGAAATCGACACATTTAAATTTATTTTTTTAGAATGAATCTGACATATTTAAATTTCAATTATATCTTATCTCTACTTCCAGACCCGGCATTCAACGCTAACACCCGCCAAAACTTCAGCAATTTTTGTCCCCATCTACGTGCCTCCTTCTCATTGGTTATTAGATCTACTTCTCTTGCATGTTTGCCAACTTTCTTCTTCTATTTCATTGGTTTGCCAACATCATCCCTCCAATTAAAACTCATCCCGTTCACATGCATGTGTTTTCCCTGCTACGGTTTCTCTCTCATGTTTGCCATCTTTCTTCTTCCATTTCATTGGTTTGCCAACACCATCCCTCCAATTAAAACTCGTCCCGTTTATATGTTGTTGTTTCCCTGGCAATCATTATTCCTAAGTGATTACTTTTCAACTACCATCATTCGTCCCTCCTTTCCTATGCTCCTCTTTACTAAAATAGACAAAACATAGAAACAAGGGATGAAATTTGGGATTAAAATCCCTATCCCTAAGCCCCTAACTCCTAGCAAGAGGCCACTAGAGAGAGAAAGGAGAAATACGATTAGAGAAATGAAACTGGGAGACATATGAAACGGCGAGGAGAGGGAGAAGAGAGGGTGCAGTGGTGGTAAATCACGATAGTGGTTTGCGGTGGCATTCCGACGGTAAGGGGGTAGAGGAGAAGACCGGTGGAATTGTAGCGAAGAAGTCGAAGGCATCCGGGCTTTGAAGAGCAGTACGAGGAGGGGTGGAGTGCGGCTGACCTATGGCGGAGGAGAGCGGTCGTGGTTTTCCAAATACAGTTTTCACTTCAATACTTCCAGCTTTTCTTATATGTTGTATTTTATATTTCCCTAAGGTATTGCGTTTTTCATTTTTTCTCATATTCTTTAGTGTAATGTTCTTTGGTATTGTGTATTCTCTTCACACACACACACACACACACACACACACACACACACACATATATATATATATATATGCTGTCACATGACATAGAGAAATAAGATACACTTTTGTGAGGGAGGCTTCTCATGAGATATTTCTCTGGGTAAGTTATGCACTCCCTGTGGAAAGGGTTTTGTCCCAACGGAAATGGTTTTGGCAGATATTGGGGGTAACATACTGCGATTAATCTGATATTTATTTTGGTATTATCGGTTTTATAGATTATAGATGAACTTGAGCCTACGCCGATGGAGTTGGTGGTGGAGATACACACGAGGGAGGTGACATTCTGGATTTTATGTAATTTTGTAAGCATTGTATTTAGTGTGGTGTCTAATGGAATTCTTAATTTCAATATGCAGGGGTTAATATTTAGAGCAAAATGGAGAAAGAAGAGGAAAAGGAACTTGGCTGAGAAATTTTATCCAAGTTGATTTTTGTCAGGAATTATGCCTCATTTCATCCTTTTTTTGTCCTATAATGTGTGTGTAGGTTGGAATCTAAATAACTTTAGCCTTTTTAATAATTGTTTTTTGCATTAGTTCTCAGACGTGGCAACATACGCATGGTTGGAATGGCCATCCCATATATAATTCTATTAGTTTATTTCTTCTTATTACTTTTTGGTCTTAAAGTTGGTGTTGAGGTACTTCATTGCATTTTCATTCAGTAAGTTGAGATTTTTGAGAATCTATGTTCAATAAGTATGTTGAAACTATCTTGCTCTTGCTTTTTTAATGCTTAGTTGGTTAGTATTCATTTATTCATGTTGAAGTTGCATCTCTTATTTTTAATTTATGTCATTTGTTTGTGTTTTTTTATCCTTGACATTGAATACTTTGATTTGGCTTGATTTCTTGATTGAATTCCAACTTTGCAACAGTATGAAGTTGCTGATTTCGTTTCTAACCTTCGCACCACAAATTTGAGCCTCTTAGATTGCCCTCCATGATTTATTGGGGAGCAACACTTTGTCTGTTTTGGATTGATCTTCGCTGGCAGATGTTGTTCAAGTATGCCATAGTTTTTGTCCTGTATTACTCCTTATTTTTTCATGTTTCTGTCATGGGTTTTGATTACCATTTACTTAAAGGGGTTATATAAGACATCATGTTGATCGGTTTGTGTATGCATAATGTTATTAGTTAATAAAAACTGCCTTTTGGATGATAGACTTGACAATTTTCTTCAATATTCATTCGGTACTTTCTTCATCAATAATTCATTTTTCTCCTTTTCTATTAAAATAATTAACTGATCAATCTCTATTTTTATTAGAAATGTTAATTGGTGTTTACCTGTTTGAGTTTTGTAATTAACATGTTATTGTTTGGTATCTTCTTCTCTTAGTAGTATGCAGTCAAATAAATTCAGTATGCTAGAAAACAAAAGATATTTGAGGCATTCTTCATCAACAATTGTGAAAAATAGTATCTATCTCCTTTGACTACAACACAGTGTATTATGCCCTAAATATTAATATTTGTTTTTTTTTACAATAAATTAATATTTGGTTTATTCTTAGTAAAAAAATCCCTAATTTTGATTTGATTGTGAACTTAGCACTGTAATTACCAGGGACTTGCTTAGGCTCAAAATCTAAGGGGCTCACTTGCTGAAGCAAAGTCTGATAGTGTTGTCAAGGTTTGGTTTTGGTTCTCATTTTGTTGCTTGGTTCAGTCAATGTCACTGTCTTTTATAGTGTTCGTCTATATCCAAAATAGTTTGATATCAATCTCTTTTTCCGATTTGTTGCAAACAGTTTTGACTTTCGAGAGTTCATAACTTTGTCTAATTGGTATGTATCGGGTTTTCATCTTTCATATCTTGCATCATTGTACGAAGCCTTTATAAGAAGTTCTCTTGACTGAAATTCAACTATTTATCTTTTCTTAATATTCTTTTTTTGCTCTATTGGTTGTTTGACAATTTTACTTTGCTTTTACTTAGATCACTGACATATGAGATCCTTGGTATTCATCCCTTTCTTGGTATAATTTTCTTTTCATGCAAATCATGGATTGTTATCCATGATTGATTTCTTTGTTTAGCTATAAATAAGCTTTATAACGGATTAATACTTTACTTATGCCCATAATTGATTTCTTTGTGCAGCAAAACTCTTTTCAACTTGAAGTAGCTTAGACATAAGGCTCAGCTTCGAAATGAAGCAAACGAGGTTGTGAAGAAACAAGAAATTGAGATTCAAGAACAGTAGAGAGCTATTCGAGAAAGAGAAGAAGAACTTCGAGTTTCCTCGGCTAAGAAGGAAGTTGAACGAGAAATGGGTGGTTGTTAGTACAGGAGGAACTAAAGAAGCTGGGTGAGGATGCTTGGAGCTGGAGGCATGCACATGAGAGTAGCGAAACACTTGAGGATTTCATAAGAGTAAAGAAGCTTCTCGATGAAAATGATATTCTTGGAGAAAATCTATAGAACCCAATGGTGGTTAATTTGGCTGATTAAGGAATTCATGTTGGGTACTTTTAATGTGTTTTGATAACTGTCTGCCTCCCAATTCACATGTTTTGTTGACTTTTATCAAGTTTACTTCTGTTTAATGGAATGGAATATATAGATATGATGGTTACATTTCTTTGGTCATTAAGTTGTTGAGATTGACTAATTGTTCTTCTATTTGGTATGTAGATTTTTTTCCTATGGTTATTCAGTTATACACAAAATTGATTTTTTGTAAATACACGAAATTATAGCACTTTCTGTATAAGATCTTTTAGTAATCCTTGAATTGTATCATGTTTTTATTAACTTTGCTAATTTACTTCTACTTTTATCCAAATTACTAATTTATTTTTATACTAGCGTACCCCGTGCATCGCACGGGCACTAAGACTAGTTATATGTAATAGTAAACTACATTTACTGTACTTTAAGATATTTTTATTAGTGGGGACAAAAAACAGTCTATAATATTTTCCTAAAAAATTATTGTAAACTTTTACAAAACATATAGTTTATTACAGAAAAAAAAATCTTAAAATACCCACATTTCTACAAATTACATGACTAAAAACATAGAATTAGTACTGTTCTGCACAGTACTTCCGACCTTGAAGGGCGGTCCGAGGTAGTTTGTGGATGATGTCCTTGGTCAATGAGCTGATCCGATTCGAGCTGGTGTTGTACCTGCAAAGCCACTCCGACGCTCAAGTCAGCAAAGTAGTCTTAGCAGAGTAATAAATGTGAGATTGATTCTCATTAATGAGGCATTGAATGTTGTATTTATAGAGTGTGGTAGGGTTTGACCCAACGAATCAGAGCCGTCCGATCCTGTGGTTTGATCTGAGCCCTTGATGTTTGGATCTGAATTTGGGATTGGGCCTTTTGATATTGGGCCCTTGTGGGGTGTGAATAGATGCGTAAAAAGGGGGGTGTATATAGTCAAAAGTCTCACAATAACAAGTACCAACTGATTTTCTCTTTTAATTATCTTTTGTGAATTTTTACATTTAATTTTAAAAATGATCTTATAGGAATAACTTATTTTTTCATGGGTGTAAAATAAATTTGTTATATATAGATATTTCTAGGGTGCTTCTATGGTGATGGAGCAAATCAAATTCATAACCGGTGATCCATTAATATGACTATAATATGTAGTTTAAAAATTCATCAACGTTGTGTTCTAATACTAGTTGGTTCAATTTTAACCACTCATAACATTTTACACAATATGCTACAGTCAATTTTAGTGGTTCACCGGTGAGGAATTTGATTTGCTCCCCTTGCTTGTGGAAGAGGTGGATTACCAAAATGAAGAAGGAACCATCATCTCAAAGTGCAAAAAATTATAGATTGCTTAAAGAAAGAGTTCTATATGAATCTCCTCAAATTATATATGATGGATTTTAAGTTGAACATGTGATTGATCTCTACTTGAAAAATTCCAAAAGGATTCAAAATATAAATAAATACCTTCAAATAAATTCTTTTGAAAAAAGTCTAATCTTGATCTGCAGACCGTCTAATTAAATTTTTTGTTTAACAAGTTTAAAAAAATAGTTAATTGGCTCATGATAAATTAATTATATTGAGTACATGAGTTGTGCGACAATAAGATAACAAATATATCGATCTCGGAGACAGTAACATAGCGCTATGAAAGTATACATCTATTTTACTAAATGCTACATCGCTTGACTTGATAATATTATGTGATAATTAGTAATATAGTTCATCGCATACCAAAATGCATGAGAACAAAGTGGGGTGCATATTTTATTTTTGACTATTCTAATAAATAAATAAAGCATTGCATATATGTTTTGCAAATTAACCATGCAGATAGAAATTATTTTTCTGATCCAGATCAAGTCAAAATCCAAGTCAGCTATTATCTACATGCGCTACAAAACAATCTATTCTTCTTGCTTCTTCATTTCAGGCCCAAATTCCAACTATTCAAAAAAGATGTCCTGAAGCTAATAACGACTGCAGTGACAGAGGGAAGTAGATTGCTCCATATGTACTCGGGGAGAAAATCTAAATGTTGGAATTCATATTTTTAAGTAATGCTTCAAAAATGGTGGGAAATTGCACTTTTTTCTCTTCGTTACGATTTTGTCTCATCGGGTTATTTTCGAAATATTTTTAAAACGAGACAATTTTTACAAAAAGGATATTGTACTCTTTCTCTTTCACTGGAGTTTTTTCCCACCGAGTCTTTTTCTAGTAAAGTTTTAATGAGGCATATCCTTGATGAACAATCAAGGGAGAGTGTGATGAACAATAAGTTAGTGGACGATCTTCCTTATTCTTCCACATAATTCCCATTATCCTCATTAGTGAATAGATTGTTAGCGACCTTAATTTATATTCGATCTTTCACTTGCCTATTTGTGTTTTATAAATATGACTCATATTTTAGTGTAAAGATACACTTGTGAAGTGCATAATATAAAGACTCTCTCACTATCTTCTTCTTTCTTCTTCATCTCCATTCTTACAAGACATGACAATGAAGCGGGGCGGGGGACAGATTTTGCATTCCCCATTCCCATCCATAAATCCCATATAGTTCCCCGTTCCCCTACCCAAATCTAACGGGGATGAATTATTGATCCCCATCCTAAACCCAATGGGTTCGGAGATCTGAGCCCCAACCTCATCCCTGTAGCCACATCAAAGTTGTCTTCTTTCTTTCTCTAAATGTTATTGACACATTCACTCTTCAAAGAGGGAAGTAACACCACTAGTCATCATTTCACCAACAAAATTATAAATACAAGTTAAATATAAACATTAAAGTTGATAAAATTGGAAGGCAGTGATAAATAAATGGATGGTAGATATTACATTGATCATAAGGGTCTATTTTATTGAGTAAAGTAGCATACTCGTTACTTAATTGAGAACTCAGACAACCTATGTATATGAAATATGAAATGCGATACAATAGAAATAATGATTAGTTAACATATATATATATATATATATATATATATATATATATATATATATATATATATAGACACATATAATTATTTGTCATTTCTTAAGATCTAAAAGTTTTTCCAAATTCTAAAGTACCAAAAATACACTACTTCAAATACTAACAAAAAAAAAGGAAAACCAAAATTGCTTAAAGTACAAATAAAACAAAAATAAAAATATAAAAAGGAAAAACTAAAGTTTTCCCGCGAATGTGGCCGAAGGCTGCATTTGTTGTGCGAATTCGTATAAACTGATTGGCGCTTGTTCACTTAGTTTATGATCAATCAAGAATTATCAAACCTTGCACGAATCTTTATTTTAGGACCGATGATAAATCCAAGTCAGTCAACTATGTAGGATATGACAAGAACAATAACCCATATTCTCGTACCTACAATCCTGGGTGGAAGAACCATCCTAATTTCAAATGGAGCAACAATGCAACACCTGCTACAGCTCATGCAACACCACCAGGATTCCCTGCTCAACCCAAGGCAGTAGCACCAGGTACTGAACATTGGCGACCACAGTAGGAGCATCATCGCTTGCTTCCAGACTCATCTACATCTGGGACCAAAATTAACTCCAAAAATCTTCTTATAATAGGGACCGGAGGGAGTATATATTAGTGCTACAGTAAAATTTATACATGAGCAACTTCACTTTCTATTTGAACCCACAATTCATTCGAAGCTCCCCCTTCCATTCTTTTAGGCTTTTGGTTTTTAAATTGTTGGAACTTTGTTAATTGTGAATTGAATATGATAATCATGAGTTAGGGATTTGAGAAATTTTACCAAAGAACACAAAGGATTGAAGAAGCTCCAGAGAAAAGAGTTTGAGACAGAGTGAGAGGGAAACTCGAGATTAAGATACATAGAAGTGGTGTCGTCTCACTTTTTTTGGCATGTTTACCCTTTTTATTTTTCTTAAATTGTTCTCTATCCTTATTAAATAAATGTAATCATGAATTAAATAAAGTTTTTGTTTTAGCCGAAGTTGTTCTCTTGACCATTAGGCATTAGTCGAGCTAGACTTGAAATCTTGCATTATTTGTTTCTTCAAAAAAAACTAAATGCAATCTTTTTGATTTATATGTTTCTTTAAAACTACCTAACTAATATGATATGATATGAAATGAAGAGAATGAGGTTGGGGAGTTGCCCGAGGGGCGCGACTTGTTATCTGTGTTGAGCGTGGAGGGTACGCCCTGAATACACTAACTAATTAATGTTATCCTATGTAATTTTATGAGAATATATAGAGAGACAAAATGAAATAAAATAAAAACCAAAAAAATTCAATACTAATTACATTTTAATAGAATTATTAAGCTAGACCCACAAACTAATCTTTTTATGGAGTCTTAGACTTCGCTAAAAGCTTCGTAACTGCAAGTTGTTAGCGGATTAAGGGAGAGTAATCAAGAAGTGAATTAGTCCAAACGTTTTAAAGTAAATGAAACTAGACATTTTTAAACTCAGAGAATTTAGTTGTTAAGAAAACAATAATATATTGATAACATTAAATATCCCTAAATAGGCATATTTTCGGAAAAATATAAAAAATGTTTTTTTTTTTAAAAAAAAAATTAGGGGCATTTTGGGGTTTTTTGGTGATTTCCTGTATTGGAGAACCACCCAAAATGATTGTAAGCACAGTTGGAACAGATGTTGTTAACCATTTTAATGATTTGTGTCGGAAACCAGATTTTTTCCACGTTTTAGAGAAGACCTTGACTGTAAATGATGTTTCTGGGATTCTGGTAATTTTTTATCTGGGATTCTGGTAATTTTGTTATTGTAAAGTTGGTGATGTCATGATTACCTTTCTCTCCTATCGTGGTTTAAATCTCTCTTGAATGTAAGTTATGCACTATGAAACTTATGAAGTTATGATGATCATGGTTCAGCCATTTGACTCGATTGAAATACACAAGAGGGATATTGTGTTGCAATAAACTAAAATTATCCTAACTAAATACCTAAATACCAGGAAGTTTTGATAATAACTAAAAAACACCCCTACATGTAGGGGTGGCAACTCCTACCTGTATGTGGGTATCCCGCTAATGAAGAAATGGGAGGAAAAATCCTTTTGTGCTCAATTTAAGGGTAGTAGTGGTTGTCGAAGGATGTTGGTGTTTGTAGATCAAGGGGTGCAAGGTTGTTGTCCCCCGACCCCGGCGCCCTAGGGCACCCGGATTGTCTCGTGCGAGCAAGCGAGGTGTCTATGTTGATCAATTTACAAACAGGAAGTATTCTCCGGTTACCTTCTTAATGGAAAAAATTATTTTTCGACCGTTATAATAATAATTTTTGAATTGGAGCCTTTGCATTTATTGCACTTGTCAGGGCGCGTTTCCCAATGATGGTGACGCTTTGGTAGGCGCGTGCGTGTGTTGAAAGCTATTGATGGGATGCGTAGATTCGATTTAGGCCCAATCCAGTTCTGCGAGGCCCACTATAAATAGGGGTTAGGTCCCCTCATTTCTTCCTGATTTTCAATTTGCTCTGCATACCGATCTTCATATCCGAGTTTAAGTTCGTCGATTAGGAGGATAGTGGCTAGAGTTTCACCATTCCAGTGGGTTCAAGTGCTTGACTTCCGTAGAAGACTATCAGCGAGAGCTTCATTTGAGCGAGGTTAGTTCTTTTCTCAATCTCTCTATTTGTTTTTTCTTTAAACAGTTAGATTTTCCCCCATTTCTTTAGTTGCCACAGGGTGGGGGTCGTCAGGTCGGGTTTCAAAATCGGTATGGACCCGTTTAGGTCGTTATTCCTGACTTCCCCATGCCCCCATTCCTGCAGGTTTTAAAACTGGCGGTTACCAAACAAACTCGTAGGCAGATTTCCCAGCAACCCCCGCAACTGGCGAACGCGATGGCTTCTGGTGGAGAGAATGTTGAGGGTCGTTGTCCTGAAACTGCCCCGGTTATTCCCGAAGTTCAAGATCACCCTGATTCAGCCCCGACCAGTGAACAAGTGGAGGACGATCCCGAGGTTGATCGCCATACTTCTGATGGTGGGGAGCAGTTTTCTGAGGATGTGGTTGTCGTCGGTGTAAATAACACTGAGACTGACGTTATCGTTGTGGAGACGGTGTCTTCTAAACAGATGCATTCTGATGATGAGCAAGGGTCTTCGCATACTCAGGAAGTTGGGGGTTCTGAGTCGAAATCGGAGTCTAGTACCGAGACAGGGGAGAGAAGTGGTGTGTGAAAAACGTGTGCAAGTGTACACAGTCACAAACAAGTAATAAAGTAGAAGTAAAGTATCGTTCCCACAGAGATTGCATAATTCTGAATGTATTGTTGTGAAGACATGTAAATTAATGCTACTATCTACTCACAATGTTTGGTTTGTGGTTGAAGTTGAAATGAAGTTTAAAATGACAATAAACAACAGAGAGGAAATCAGTGGAGAAATATAGTTGAGATGCTTTCATCAAATAACTTTCTTTTAAGTGTTAAGTGCATTCGTGTGGTGCAGGTGCACTGGATGCAGCTGCATCAGTTGTGTGCTTTTCAGCTACTATTTCAAAAGTTGTTTTACAAGCTTCCTATGTCTAGGTGTGCTAAATAAATTCACTCTTGACCTTGAAATACTTGCTGATTTAATCCTAAGGGCTATGTTATCCTATGTCTAGGACTTAACATGGAATTAACAAGCTTCTTTTATTAAAACAAGTTAATAAAGGCTTTATTAAACACTTACCCCTATTGATTCTTGATTTCTAATTATAAACCATGTCTGTGAATATAACTCTACTCATTTTAAGCGATCAACCTTAAAATAAGATGGATGTAGTATAACACAAGAATCAAAGTACATGCAACACACAAATGACACTTAAACTTTCTCAAAAGATCATTATAAGACTAGCACATCTCAACTAAAGGAATTTAGCTCATGATAGACATTGCAAGATGAAAAGAGATTGAATAAAACATATTGAAGTGATGGAAATTATCAAGAAAGAACAACAAAGTAAAGTTTACAATATTGAAGCTTTCTTGCATCAAGCAATGCAGGTGCACTGATCTCCTTCCTATATCTATGAAGAAGAGAAGGGAGAAGGCGTCAATTCCTTCCTTTTCTCCTTGCCACTATCTAAGAAATTAGAACTAAAAACTTGGAAATAAAAATACAAGAAATTCTAAAGGTGTAGAAATGTGAAAAAGAGATTATGATATATTATGAGATGATATTCCAAGTGAAGAATGAAGGTCTTTATATAGGCTTTGAGCTTTCCTTCAAGTGAGGGTTTGCTTGGAGACAAAGTTAACTTAACCATGGTTACTTTTCAGAAGTTGATGATGCCATTTGAGTTTTTCACTCAAGTGCAAAGAATGGTCTGTTGGAATATTTTATTCCAATATCATAAATAATGGGCATATATTCTTTATTAATTATATTAGCTATTTATCAATTAGGAGCCTTGATTGATGTGTGATCAAAATAAGTAAAAGGCTATATTGGATTTCTAATTACATAATTAATTAATTATTATTGATATGGGCCCAATATGAGTGGATGTCAGTGATAGCCCATTAGAGGGATAATGGGAACCCTAATAGACTGTCACACTATAAGTAGGCTATGGTCCCCAATATACCGGACTAACCGCAACACACACGTTTACTCTCCTCTCCCCATCTGAAGAGAGTCTAAGGCATTAGGAGTCCCGGTTGAGGAAGAACCATAAAGCCAACGAGTAGCTGTTGCTCGTTTTCACTCACTCTTTCTTCTCAGGATTCGTTCTCCACTTCTTTGCTATGGATCCAGGTATTTATCTAATCCTTGATATATCAACATGTCGTAGATCCTAAGGTTATCAAGGTTATGGCTTTGTTCTTGATTATATAGAAGCATGCTTGTATGTCTTTGTTTTCCGCTATAGTATATTCGTGATTATAAGCATGTCTTGTAGATAGATTAATTCCTACAAGTGGTATCAGAGCTGTCTTCTATGTTGATTTATTGGGATTTATTTTGGTGATACAATTAGGTTCTCCTCTATCATATGTATTTTGTTGTGTACTTTTGTTGTTTCACGATTTTCCGATAAGCGCATGTCACTGAATTTGTTATCCGTGTGTTATTGGATTCATAGTCAATAGGTGATAAAATTTGGCTTTTTCATCCGTTGGCTCTATCACATGAATTGATGAATAAATATATGATTAATTGAATCTTCATGTAATTGTTATACAATCAGATCCAATTTTATTGTTATCATTGAATTCATATAAGAGATGGTTGATTTCTTGCCTATAATATAATATAATGATCGTGGCAATCAAGGCTATTGAATAATAGGATCGCATCGTATCTCTTTCCTCTATCACACTTAATATTTATTTGCGTTAGATTCATAGAGGATAAATAACCTTTTTTTTTATATATTCAATAATATTTCGGTGTTCTCATTATTGAATAATTTGCGTGGTTATGGTTATGGCCTTAGTATTTCGGTGTTGTTTATACGTTTATTTATTTCGGGCCGACCTGCGTGTCGTGATTTTAGTTTAAATGCGGTCTGCGCACCGTGACTTTCTCTTTATTTATTTTATTTTATGTCTAATATTGTAATTGATCGAGAAAGGCAAAAGGGGACAATACCATAGAGAACGCCACTTGGAGAGGCCGTTTTTTCCGCTAAAGAATTGTAATTTTTGTAATTTTATTCTTTTGCGTTTAGGAGGCCATAACCGTACATTCAGTTTTTTTTTTCTACGCTTATGTGTAGGATATATGTGAATTAAGACCCTTTCCCATATTTTATTATTAGCATAAAATTGTCTAGTATATTTTAATTGAGTTGGTTGAAATAACACGTTGCCAAAGTAACCTCTGTTACGTAGGTCAATTTGATTAAATTTACAAAAGATGTAGTGTGAAATTATTCATGCGAGTTGTTGTCGGCCCAAAGGAAGGCGCAACTTGGCCGAATAATAACATGCATGTGATGGTAAATGTGTGGTGATTATAAAGTTATTTATCCATGTGAGCAATTGCGGTGCCCAAAGGCAACCATTGTTTGACAGGACTTATCACCAATATTTGATCATTGCGTTGAGAGTACTGCTTGCAGTTAGTCTTTGCAATCCAAAGATTGGGGACTAATGGTGCGCTTAGTATCTTGTTTGGGTCTTTAAATTCACAATTAAAGTTATTTTTGCACATCTAATAATTATTTATAATTTGATGTGCTACTAATGTTGATTGTATGTTTATTTGTTCTTTTTTTAGTTGCTGTTGCTAGCTCTCCAAATTTTGTTACTCAAATTAACCAAATCCCTATGCTGAATGGGATGAATTTCAAGTCTTGGAAGGAATCCGTTGAAATCGTTCTCGGATGTATGGACTTAGACCAAGCACTGAGGGAGGAACGACCCATTCCCACTCCGGAGAACTCTTATGAGCTCAAAATTGAGAAATGGGATCGGTCCAACCGAATGTGCCTCATGATCATCAAGAAATCAATTCCGGAAGTTTTCCGGGGCTCAATTACTGAGAATGAGAATGCTAAAAAGTTCCTGGAATCAATAGAGAAATCATTTGAAAAAAGTGATAAGGCTGAGATAAGTAGCCATTTGGCCAAACTTACCTCTATGAAGTATAATGGTAAAGGGAACGTAAGGGAGTACATTATGGAGATGTCCAACCTTGCATCAAAACTCAAGGCACTAAAGATGCACATCCCTGATGATGTGATTGTGCATTTGGTTTTGATCTCTCTTCCTGCACAATTTGGACAATTTGTGGTGACATATAACACTCAAAAGGACAAATGGTCCCTCAATGAGCTTATGTCTCACTGTGTGCAAGAGGAAGAGAGACTGCGGAGGGGAAGGACTGAAAGTGCTCATTTGGCTTCAAATTCTCAACACAAGACGAGGAAGAAAAATAATGTTACTGCAGAAGGTTCTTCTAAGAAGAAGCAGCAGAAAAACCAAGATAAGGGCTCAGCTTGTTTTTTCTGCAAGAAGGCAGGACACATGAAGAAGGATTGTCCTAAATACGCCGCATGGCGTGTAAAGAAGGGTAAACCTCTCACTTTTGTTTGTTCTGAAGTTAATTTAGTTTCAGTACCTAAAGATACTTGGTGGGTAGATTCTGGTGCTACTACTCACATTAGTATATCCATGCAGGGTTGCCTGTGGAGCCGACCGCCGAGTGATGCTGAAAGATTCATCTATGTGGGCGATGGCACTAAAGTTGCAGTTGAGGCTATAGGAACTTTTAGACTATTTTTAAAGACTGGTTATTATTTGGATTTGTTTGAGACATATGTTTGCCCGTCAATTAGACGGAATTTAATTTCAGTTTCGGTTTTGGACAAATCTGGTTATGACTGTTCATTTAAAGATGCCAAAACTAGTCTCTCTTATGGTCCAAATATTATTGGTTACGGGTCTTTAATTGATAATCTTTATATGCTTGATGTTAAGCATTCCTATAACCAAATATTGCAAATAAGTTCACATGGTACGAAACGAAAATTAAATGAGAATTCCGCCACTTTATGGCATAAGCGCTTAAGTCACATCTCTAAACAGAGAATTCAGAGGCTTGTGTCAGAGGATATTCTTGGACCCTTAGATTTGTCTGACTTTCAAGTCTGCATAGAGTGTATTAAGGGCAAACAAACGAACAAAAGGAATTTAGGTGCCGAAAGAGCTAAAGACGTCTTAGAACTAATACATACAGATATTTGTGGTCCTTTCCCTACAAATTCTTGGAATGGGCAAAGGTACTTTATTACGTTCATAGACGATTACTCGAGATATGGTTACCTATATTTAATTCATGAGAAGTCTCAATCTCTAGACGTTTTCAAGTCTTTCAAAGCTGAAGTAGAACTTCAATTAGGAAAGAAAATTAAAGCTGTCAAATCGGACCGTGGTGGTGAATACTATGGTAGATATGACGGATCAGGTGAGCAACGTCCAGGGCCCTTTGCACTTTTCCTCAATGAGTGTGGAATCGTTCCGCAATACACAATGCCGGGTAAACCCAGCATGAATGGAGTTGCAGAACGACGAAATCGGACTCTTAAGGATATGGTGAGGAGTATGATTAGTCATTCTTCATTACCAGAGTCACTTTGGGGAGAAGCATTGAAAACAGCAGTTTATATCCTCAATAGAGTACCAAGCAAAGTAGTCGCTAAGACCCCTTATGAGCTATGGACTGGAAAAAAGCCCAGCATTAGGCACATACACATTTGGGGGTGTCCAGCTGAAGCCAAGCCTTACAGGCCGCATGAAGGTAAGTTGGACCCTAAGACAGTTAGTTGTTATTTTGTTGGGTACGCAGAACACTCTCGCGGGTATAAGTTTTACAACCCCACTACAAGAACATTTTTTGAAACGGGAAATGCAAGATTTCTTGAGGATGTTGAGTTTGGAGGGGAAGGAAACATAAGGAGTGTTGCTTTTGATGAAGAAACTGTTGCTGACAGTGGTCAAGTCTTAGTACCTGTCATTGTTCAAGCAACAGATCCAGAAATGAATGAGAATGTTATTCCTAACATTGCTCAAGAAGAAGTCAACATCGAGTTTACTCCTCAAGCACCACCAGAAGTTCAAACTCAACAACCTCAAGAGGTGCCAGTAAGAAGATCCACTAGAGAGAGGAGAAGTGCAATTTCGGATGATTATGTTGTATTTCTCCAAGAACATGAGGAAGGTATTGGCTTGACTGAGGAAGATCCAGTCAACTTTAGTCAGGCCATGAATAGTTCTAACTCTCTTAAGTGGATTGATGCCATGAAGGATGAGATGAAGTCAATGGCTGACAATGGCGTTTGGGATCTTGTCAAGTTACCTGAAGGTAAGAAACCCATTGGTTGCAAATGGATATTTAAAACCAAGAGGGATTCCAAGGGTAACATTGAAAGATATAAGGCTCGTCTTGTCGCCAAATGCTTCACTCAAAAGGAAGGCATTGATTACAAAGAGACTTTCTCTCCAGTTTCTTCGAAAGACTCTCTCAGGATTATTATGGCACTAGTGGCTCATTTTGACTTAGAGCTGCATCAGATGGATGTGAAGACTGCGTTTCTAAATGGAAACATTGACGAAACAATTTATATGGTGCAACCAGAAAACTTTGTTTCAGGTGATCCAAAGTCTATGGTATGCAAACTAAAGAAATCCATTTATGGCCTTAAACAGGCTTCCCGTCAATGGTATTACAAATTTCATCAAGTTATTACCTCTTATGGTTTTCAGACTAATGCGGTTGATGATTGTGTATACCAAAAGTTCAGTGGGAGTAAATTTATCTTTTTGGTGTTATATGTCGATGATATCTTATTAGCAAGTAATGATATAGGCTTATTGCACGAAACTAAGAGATTTCTCACGAAGAATTTCGAGATGAAAGATCTTGGGGACGCCTCCTTTGTCTTGGGTATCCAAATACTTAGAGATCGCTCTCAGGGTATCTTGGGATTGTCACAAAGGAGCTATATCGATACAGTTTTGGATAGATTCTTCATGAAAGATAGTAAACCGGGAGATACACCCGTGGCTAAAGGAGACAAGTTCAGTCTCAATCAGTGCCCCGCTACAGATCTTGAAAAGGTAGAGATGCAAAAGGTTCCTTATGCTTCGGCTGTGGGAAGTCTTATGTACGCTCAAGTTTGTACTCGTCCTGACATAGCATTTATAGTGGGAGTTCTTGGTAGATATTTGAGTAATCCTGGTATGCAACATTGGACAGCGGTGAAGCGCGTGATGCGCTACTTGAAGAGAACAAGAAACTACATGCTTACCTATCGGAAGTCAGATAACTTAGAGGTCATTGGGTACTCTGACTCTGATTTTGCGGGATGCTCGGATAGCAGACGTTCCACATCTGGTTACATTTTCCTTTTGGCTGGAGGGGCTATTTCCTGGAAGTCTGCCAAGCAGACTTTAGTGGCTCCTTCAACCATGGCAGCAGAGTTTGTGGCCTGTTTTGAGGCATCAAATCATGCTTTGTGGCTGCGAAATTTTGTCTCAGGCCTAAGCATCATTGGAAGCATTAAGAGGCCATTGAAGATTTATTGTGACAATAGTGCAGCCGTCCTATACTCTAACAACAACATGAGTTCCACAAAGTCGAAATTCATCGACATCAAGTATCTTGTTGTGAAGGAAAGAGTTCAAGAGAAACAAATTTTGATAGAATATATAGGGACCAACTTTATGCTAGCAGACCCACTAACCAAAGGCTTGACACCTAAAGTTTACCACGAGCACATTGCTCATATGGGTATTGGTTTTGAGATTGCCTTAGATTAGTGGGAGTCTTTTTCTTGTTTTCCCTTATGTTCTAGAATTTTGGCATTGATACAGACTTTATGTTATTTTGACTTTCTGCAGAATTAAGTTGTTATTATTAAATGTGTTTGTATCATATTATATGCAAAACAAATTTTGCATTTTCAGCAACTTCAGTTTGATCTCACTAAAGACTTAAGTTGGACCAGTTGGAAATAGGCATGACATGAGATCACATTGCATGAAATTTCCACGCCACTCATCCATATTGATCTATGTCATCGAGTATGTTAATATGATGGTCATCGGGGTACAGTCACAAAAGACGTTAGTGACGACAGCCGCGGTGGTCTCATTGTTGATATATGAGGTGGACCAGATTGTATAGGGAAATCTAAAGATAAATAGCATTCGGATGCCGGCCTAAAGAATTATGATATAATTAGTGTAATATATTGCCCAAGTGGGAGATTGTTGGAATATTTTATTCCAATATCATAAATAATGGGCATATATTCTTTATTAATTATATTAGCTATTTATCAATTAGGAGCCTTGATTGATGTGTGATCAAAATAAGTAAAAGGCTATATTGGATTTCTAATTACATAATTAATTAATTATTATTGATATGGGCCCAATATGAGTGGATGTCAGTGATAGCCCATTAGAGGGATAATGGGAACCCTAATAGACTGTCACACTATAAGTAGGCTATGGTCCCCAATATACCGGACTAATCGCAACACACACGTTTACTCTCCTCTCCCCATCTGAAGAGAGTCTAAGGCATTAGGAGTCCCGGTTGAGGAAGAACCATAAAGCCAACGAGTAGCTGTTGCTCGTTTTCACTCACTCTTTCTTCTCAGGATTCGTTCTCCACTTCTTTGCTATGGATCCAGGTATTTATCTAATCCTTGATATATCAACATGTCGTAGATCCTAAGGTTATCAAGGTTATGGCTTTGTTCTTGATTATATAGAAGCATGCTTGTATGTCTTTGTTTTCCGCTATAGTATATTCGTGATTATAAGCATGTCTTGTAGATAGATTAATTCCTACATGGTCCAATTAGGTGTAGCCATGTGTCCTTTATAAGATGACTCTTCAAATGGTCATATATTGTAGGCACCTCTTTTGAAAGGTTCCCATGTGACCCATGTGATTTGTGACCAATTATGATGTCATCTTGTGGTGTCTTTATCTTCTTTGAGTTTGAGGTGCTTCCGGTGTTGGCATTTTTCCTCCCTTTCAGGATGGTGCAGCTGCATGTAGTGCAGCTGCATGCGATGCAGGTGCATCCTTTTGCAAGTTGCCATGGTGCCTCCATGTGACTTGTGACTAAGCATGATGTCATAGAGATATTTATGCCATGGTATGAATTGAGGTGCTTCCATTGTGGAGTAATTCTGTCTTTGGTGCAGGATGGTGCAGATGCACTAAATTTGGTTGCACTGTGGTAATCTGGTGCAGATGCATCTAGTGCAGATGCACTGCCTATTTTCCGGTGCAGATGCATCAACTGCAGGTGCACTGAACAAACAGATCAAACATACCAATATATATACAAAATGCTAAGTCATGAGTATAAACCTTGAATGTTGTTTATTTTATTCATACTACTATATTTTAACACATTTTGTACTTGATTCTAAGCAATTATTTAGGTTTAGATGCGTATATAACTCTATATAAAATAGAGTTATCACACCCCCAAACTTAAATCGTTGCTTGTCCTCAAGCAATGACAAAAAGAAAACATAAATAAGATTTCTAGAATTAAGAAGAACAGATTAGCTCATATCTCTGAATGATTTTCAATAAATGTAACTCATGAACTTCATTTTTTTTAGAAACTTTTGTCTTTGTGCCTTTGAATTCCAAAACATCAAAAGCTATTAAAACTCATTTGTGTGAGTGTGTGCTTTCACTGAAAATCAATCAGTTTCAAACTAGATAAAAAGTTTTTCTTTAACCTTTGGAAATTTCTAGATTACGTTTAGTCAAAACACAAGAGGTTTCAAAATATAGATTAGACTCACAAAATTTCCAAGACTTGAAGGGCTTTAAGTACCACAAAGGGCTTGAGTGGGTATTTCAAAACTGTTGGATCAATACAATTTTTCTGTTTTTGGTGGTTCTTTTTCTTGATGCACATGCATGAGGTGCAGGTGCATCACTTTTCTGCAGTGCAGGTGCACTGAGTTTTAACGGTGCAGGTGCATTGAATGCAGCTGCACTGAACACTACTTTTCAAGATTTTTGTTAGCATATATTGCCCTCCTGACTGACCTCCTTATGCATACTTTTTTCTTTGGTCAGTTCTGTCTTCTTTTCTTCTTTTTCTTTTTCTTTGAATTTTTTTCTTTTTCTGACCAAATGCACTATTTGGAACAGGTACAGTTTAATGACTCAGGCAATATAGCTCTTTGAGTAATTTTTGGTAGTATTTGGGCTAACCTATTGTATTGACCACTCTAAATTTTTCATACCACAGCCTTTGTATTCATGAAAACTCCCCCAAACTTAAGTCTTTATGCTCTTCTATATTTTTACTAAAAATTTGTTTTTGACCTTAGCTTTCTAAAAATTTCCTTTTGCATCAGATAGCTTTAAAAATAGCAAGGTTCCTTTTGAAATTCAGTTCATGTGGTGAAGTGATAATAACCTTGGTTATTTTTGAAAAATCATGGGCTTTTTCTTTTTCTCTTCTTCATCGTTGAAATTTGATTCAATCAAGCCATGCAAAGTTTCAGTGGAAAAGAAATTTAAGCTGATCATGCTTCAAAATCATCGAATCCTAATTATAGCTGCTGTTTTTGAAAGATATGGACTTTTGAAAACAACATTTTGAACACATAGACATAAATACTAATAAAGATACTAAAACAACACACTTAGTTATAATTAAACATACTACCACACATGCATAATGTTTTCATGAAGTTCTTCCCCCCAACTTAAGAGTGAGCAGTGTCCTCACTGCTCTAAGTTGAGTAGCCAAAATACCAGAAATTGTTCAAAATGGGTAGGGGGTTAATACATGTGGGATGGGAAGGGGGAAGTAAATACATATGGGATGGGTCTCTAACAGTACAAACATAGTAGTGAAATATAGCAAAACATAATAAACAATATTAAAAGTTTACTCTTTCTTGGCTCCACTCCTGAGCCTTGAGCTGGATCTGATTGGAGCATGCTTGACTTTCTGTTTCTTTGTTTTTGGCTCCTGTGGCTTTAATGCAGCTGCTTTGGATGCTGGTGCATCAGTTACTGTTGCTGTTTCTGCAAGATTTTCCAGTGCAGCTGTATCAGATGCAGCTGCATCAGCTAGTTTGTCAACAGCAACTGGCTCATCCATGGCTGGTTGCTCTGGGTCCTTAGCAGCTTCAGGTTGGTCTTCTTGGGCAGGTTCTTTAATTGTTCCTGCATCTGTTACCTTTGGATTTTCCCAGGGGAGCTTCTCTGCAGCTTTTCCTTCACTAATAACTTCACCTTCACTTGACTTAGGGTTCTCTTCCTCATTCCTTGCAACTCCAACCGCCTTTTTAAAGAATTTCTGGGTGTTGCCCATTTCTGCCCTCTTCTTTGCATCAAGTTCCTGCAGCACAAGTTTAATTGTAGCATTGGGATCAGTTGAAATGGCAGTCACCGTAGGCACTTGTTGGGATGCAACTGCATGAGAGGCAGGTGCATCAGATGCAGTTGCATCAGATGCTGGTTTATCCGGTTCTCCAGCTCTTTCCTCCTCTGAACTTGTTTCTTTTTCACCAGGCATATTTTCTTCAATAACCTGCAAAACAGTTTCTTTTTCAATTGTTAAGTCCACAGGGGTGATGATTGGGCCAGTTGAGGTTTGTTTTGTTGGAATTTTTGGTTGAAATTCTGATTCTGATGGATCATTTGTGGGGTTGTCACTTTCTTTTTCTGGTTCAGGGTCATTTTGAGTAGGTGTAGGTGATTGTTGTCTAGGTGGTGAGGTGTGTGTGGTTGGTGATTTCTGATGAGGTGATTTTTGATGTGGTGATTTGGGTGATGATGGTGGTTGTTCTTGCCTTCTTGTTTTTTTAGCATACTTTTGTCTTGCTACCTGTTCCATAGTGACATCTTCTTCAACTTCTTCCTCCTCAAAGTCAGTTTCTTCTTCATCTTCCTCCTCATCTCTGTCTATCTGGTTTACCACATTCTGCAGATCCTCATTCTCCTCAGTGTCTTCTTCACTTTCCATTATAGGTTCTTCCTCACTCAATTTTTTCTTTCCCTTCAAATCTTTCTTACCTCCTCTCTTTCTTTTTTGTTTTCTTATCTCCTTCTCACTCTCCTCTTGCTCTTCTTCTGAGTCTTCCTGTTCACCTTCTTCTAAGACCCATTTTGGAAAAACTGGAATTTCCAGTTGAGTTTCCTTGTCAGATATCTCTCTCAACCTGAGTTGGAGCCAATCATGCTGCTCATCCTGAAATTTCCATACTGCCTTCATTTTCTGCACAAAGTGCTTATGTATCACTGTACCAACTTCTTGTTTCTTCTTTTCTTTGAAATTTGCAGTGAGTGCACCAGGGGGAAACTTTCTTTGTAGTTGCTCTGTTTCAGTTATTTTAACTCCTTGTTTTCTACACAGCTCAGTGATTAAGCAAGGGTAGAACAAATTTCCAGAATCTTTCACAGCAAAATCCAATATTTTTCTTGAAATAATTCTACCTATATCAACATTGGTTTCAGTCAAGATTGCATCTAGGAGAAGCAATCTCTCTTTAGTCAATGTGTAAGTATGTGAAGTAGGGAGGATAGAGGCATCAATGAATAAATGCCAATTTCCTAATTCTGGAATCAAATATCTACTTTTCATTTTAAATTCAGTGTGTGTAAATTTCTCCCAAGGAGCCCCTTGAACAGCTATTCTAGACATGACCTTAGTCATTTCCTTTTTTCCAAAATGTTTAACTTTGTTTTCAAAATCCTCAGAGTCACAAATCAACATGAAATGATTGTTAATCCTTTCAGAATCAAAGAATACCTTTCTACCTCTAACAATGGAGTGAGGGATAATTTTACCTCCTTTGGTATCTTGAATACCTGCATAGAATTCTCTGACCAATTGCTCAATGTAATAGGTCCTGTGTTGCACAAACAGTTCCCATTTGAGATTTTCCACTGTTGAGAGGAAGGATTGGCTTGCTTTGGCTAAATTATACCCTCGTTCTGGTAGCATGTTCATTGTCCAGAAATGTGAGCTTTCTTTGTCAATGACAGTTGCGGAAGTTGTCTTTGAAACTGGTTTTGATGATGCTCCTGCAACTGAGGCATGACTGCCAGAAGTTTTAGTAGCAGATTGCTTTCTCACCATTCTGATTTGAAAGATTTCAAGTTTCTGGGTTTGATTTGCTAGAGGTTAGGGATGATTGAAGTTTTGGGATGGTTTCAGAAGTTTTGTGTTTATGAGAGTTTTGGGGATGATTTTACGATTTTGAGAGAGAGGTGGAAGTAACGGTTAGATTAATGGGGAAGTGGGTTATTAAAATCGGATTGAGGAGAGGTTAATGGGAATTGATGTGATGGCTAAGTAGCCGTTTAGGTTTAAGTGGGTTATCATGCCATAAGACACGTGTTACACTAGGTGTAACAGCACATCATCTTAGCCATTGGTCATGATTACTTCTCTGATGTGCTGGCAATTTTTGAAAATTAATCTCCTAAGTAATTTTGAGTGAAGGATGTAAGTGCCTAAAACAGTGGATTTTCACTCAATGCAGGTGCATGCAGTGCAGCTGCACCAATACCTGTATCCTACAAAACACTTGAAAAACCATCAAATTGCACAAAAAATACTAATATTTATCAAAAAGTTATGGGTTGCCTCCCACAAGCGCTTGTTTTAAGAGTCTTTACAGCCTGACTTTTTCATTTCTTTCTTAAGGATTCTTGAAATAAGTGGTGCCTTTATCTCTCACCACATGCTCACCATAGTACATTTTTACTCTCTGACCATTCACTTTGAAAGTGGTATCTGATTTTGTATCATATAAATCTACTGCACCATGAGGGTATATTTTAACTAGTTGGAAGGGTCCTGACCATCTTGATTTTAATTTTCCAGGGAATAATTTCAACCTAGAATTATATAATAGGACCAATCCTCCTTCCTTAAGCTCTCTCCTCTGAATTTTTTTATCATGCCATAACTTGGTTTTTTCTTTATAAATTTTAGCATTTTCATATGAGAAATGTCTAAATTCTTCTAACTCATTTAGTTCAAAAAACCTTTTTTTACCTGCCTTATTGAGATCAAAGTTCAGCTTTTTTATGGCCCAATAAGATTTGTTTTCTAACTCAACAGGTAAATGGCATGCTTTGCCATAGACTAACCTATAGGGGGACATTCCTAATGGTGTTTTATATGCAGTTCTATATGCCCACAATGCTTCATCTAAATGTAAAGACCAATCTTTCCTATTTGGTCCTACCATTTTTTCAAGCATTCTTTTAACTTCCCTATTGGATAGTTCAGCTTGTCCACTTGTTTGTGGATGATAGGCAGTGGCAATTTTATGTTTGATCCCATATTTTGCAAGAAGATTTTCAATTAGTTTATTGCAAAAATGAGAACCTTCATCATTGATGATAGCTCTTGGGGTGCCAAATCTTGAAAAAATGTTTTTCTGTAAAAATTTACTAACTGATTTGGCATCATTGTTAGGTAATGCTACTGCCTCAATCCACTTAGAAACATAATCAACAGCTACTAAAATATATTGATTTCCAAAAGAAGGTGGAAATGGTCCCATGAAGTCCATGCCCCAAACATCAAAAAGTTCAATTTCTAAAATATTGGTTCTGGGCATTTCATGTCTAGCAGATATATTTCCACTTCTTTGGCATTTATCACAGGTTTTGACCAAAGAATAAGCATCTTTAAACAAAGTAGGCCAGACATAACCTGATTGTAATACCTTAGCAGCTGTTCTATGACTTCCAAAATGACCTCCATAAGGTGCAGCATGACAGTGCAGGAGTACTGCTTGTTTTTCTGTTTCTGATACACACTTCCTCATTATTTGATCTGGACACATCTTGTATAAGTAAGGATCATCCCAATAGTATTGTTTTACTATATGAAAGAATCTCCTCTTCTGTTGATAGTTCATGTCCACTGGTACAACTTTGCTTACAAGGTAATTAACAATGTCAGCATACCATGGTGTATCTGCATGTGGTGCACCTACATGCAGTGCAGGTGCACTGGATGCATTTGAGGTTATTGCTAACAATTTTTCATCTGGAAAATTCTCCTTGATTTCTTGTGTACCTGCATTCTCATTTTCTAACCTAGATAAATGGTCAGCTACTTGGTTCTCCACCCCCTTCTTATCTCTGATTTCAAGATCAAATTCTTGAAGGAGGAGAACCCATCTAATTAGCCTCGGTTTTGCATCTTTCTTTGCAAGCAAGTACTTGATGGCAGAATGATCAGTATAGACAATTACTTTAGTACCAACCAAGTAAGATCTGAACTTATCAAATGCAAATACCACTGCTAATAGTTCTTTTTCTGTCACAGTATAATTCATTTGAGCTTCAATTAAGGTTTTGCTAGCATAATAAATTGAATGAAAGATTTTATCATACCTTTGCCCCAGGACTGCTCCTACTGCAAAGTCACTAGCATCACACATTAATTCAAAAGGCCTGCTCCAGTCTGGTGTTACTATCACTGGTGCAGTTATCAGTGCCTTTTTAAGCTTTTGAAATGCTTCCATACAAGATTCATCAAAGTTGAATTGTGTATCTTGTTGTAACAAATTACACAATAGTTTAGAAATTTTTGAAAAATCTTTGATAAATCTTCTATAGAAGCCAGCATGACCTAAGAAACTCCTTATTCCTTTAACTGTTGATGGAGGTGGCAATTTGTCAATGACTTCAATTTTAGCCTTGTCTACTTCCAATCCTTTCTTTGATACCTTATGTCCAAGTACAATGCCTTCTTGTACCATAAAATGACATTTTTCCCAATTGAGCACAAGATTGGTGTCTTCACATCTTTGGAGAATTTTTTCTAAATTTGATAAACATAAAGGAAATGTTTCTCCAAAAACTGAAAAATCATCCATGAAAACTTCCATTGATTGCTCAATGAAGTCAGAAAATATAGACATCATGCATCTTTGAAAGGTGGCAGGTGCATTACATAAACCAAAAGGCATCCTTCTAAATGCAAAGGTGTCATAGGGGCATGTAAAAGTAGTTTTCTGTTGATCCTTAGGTTCTATTGCAATTTGGTTATAACCTGAATAACCATCTAAGAAACAATAAAACTCTTTTCCTGCTAACCTATCTAACATTTGATCAATGAAAGGTAAAGGAAAATGATCCTTCTTTGTGGCCTTATTGAGTTTTCTGTAATCCATACAAATTCTCCACCCTGTGACAGTTCTTGTTGGTATTAACTCATTTTTTTCATTGGCTATGACTGTTACACCCCCTTTTTTAGGAACACATTGTACAGGGCTAACCCATGCACTATCTGATATGGGGTAAATGATTCCAGCATCTAGCCATTTTATAATTTCTTTCTTAACAACCTCTTTCATAATTGGATTTAGCCTTCTTTGTCCTTCTATGCTATTTTTAGAATTTTCTTCTAAAATTATTCTATGCATACAAATTGAAGGGCTAATTCCTTTTATGTCTGCCATTTGCCAACCTATAGCCTTTTTACGTTTTTTCAAGGTATTTATGAGATCATTCTCCTGATCTAGGGATAGATCAGATGCAATAATTACTGGTAGAGTATTACCTTTTCCTAAAAAAGCATATTTCAAATGTTTTGGCAATTCTTTCAACTCTAGTTTAGGAGGTTGTTCCACTGATGGTAAATTCTTTTTAAGGTTGGGATTTTCTAAATTAAGAGATTCATAAGTTCTAGCCCATACCTTAGGTGTTGATTCTTCCTTTGGCAGTATACCTTTTTCTGGCAATTCATCTTCTGGTAGTGCAGCTGCATCTGGTGCAAGTGCACTGGTGAGGTGGTCATACTGCTTGTTGAATTGTTTTTGTACTAAATGGTCAAGAGAGATGATTGCTGAACATTCTTCTCTTTCCTCTGCAGGATACTTCATAGCATTCATCACATTGAAAGTCACTTCTTGATCATTTACTCTCATGGTTAGTTCTCCTCTTTGAACATCAATCAATGTTTTTCCTGTTGCTAGGAATGGTCTTCCAAGAATCACTGGTACATCTTCATCTGCAACAAAGTCAAGGATAACAAAATCTGCAGGAAATATAAATTTGTCAACCTTTACCAGTACATCTTCAATGATTCCTTCTGGGTAAGCTATTGACCTATCTGCTAGTGACAAAGTTACAGTTGTAGGTTTAGCATCACCAATTCCTAGTTGTGTAAAGACTGATTTAGGCATCAAGTTGATGCTTGCACCTAGATCACACAATGCACTACCTATATAGAGCTTGCCTATTGAAAATGGAATGGTAAAGCTACTAGGATCTTTCAATTTTTTTGGAAGTTTATTTTGTAATATTAAACTGCATTCCTTAGACATGACAACAGTTTCAAAATCACCTAATCTTTTCCTCTTTGAAAGGACATCTTTCATGAACTTAGCATAATTAGGCATTTGTTGTAATGCTTCAAGCAAAGGAACATTGATATGCAATTGTTTAAAAACATCTAAGAATTTACTGAATTGCTTCTCCTCATGTGCCTTTTTTAATCTTTGAGGATACGGAGGAGGAGGGTATTCAGGAACTAACCTTGGAGTTGGTACTGGTTGAGATGCAGATGCATCAGATGCTTCTGCATCTTGAGAATTTTTATTTTTTTCTCCCTTACCTGTACCTTCATTCTCATAAGGTTCTGCAAGATCTTTCCCATTTCTGAGAGAGATAGCTTTTACCTGTTCCTTACCTGGCCTCTGAGATGGACTTGCTTCTGTATTTGATGGTAGTGTACCTGCTGGCCTTTGATACAGAGCAGTAGCTAACTGACCTACCTGATTCTCCAAATTTTTGATTGAAGCTTCATGAGCTTGCCTAGCTGTTCTATTTTCATTAATGAAAGCTTTAAGCAGACCTTCTAAGGAGTTATCAGTAGCAAATTGTTGTTGTGGCCTTTGGTAATTCTGAGATTGAAATGCTGGTGGAATTGCTGGTGCAGCTGCATTTGGTGCAGGTGTACTGGCATTATTGTTATTCCACTTGAAATTTGGGTGGTTCCTCCAACCAGCATTATAGGTATTAGAGTAAGGGTTGTTATTTTTATTATATCCTACAAAATTCACAGAGACAGGGTTGCTAGAACATTCCTCATAAAGGTGACCTCCCCCACAATAGACACAACTTACTGTTCCTGGAGGGGCTTGTTCTATGGCTGCTGCAGTGTTCTCAGCTGGTGCAGCTGCACTAGATGCAGGTGCACTGTTACTATTGAGGTTTTTAACCAGATTTGCTAGTGAGGCTACTTGAGCAGATAGGGCAGATATTTCACTGATTTCATGTACCCCTGATGGTTTCTTTTGGGCACTCACCCTCTCAGTAGGCCAACTAGAACTATTGGTAGCAATTCTATCAATTAGTTCACATGCTTCATTATAGGAAAGATTTAACAAAACACCACCGGATGATGCATCAAGCATTACTCTAGTTTGTGGTTCCAAACCATTATAAAAAGTCTCCATTTGAATAATGACTGGAAGACCATGATGTGGACATTTTCTCAAAAGTTCTTTCCATCTTTCCCATGCTTCAAACAATGATTCTTGTTCTTTTTGTCTAAAAGATGTAATATCATTTCTCATTCTGGCATTTTTGATAGGTGGGAAATATTTTGACAAAAATTTTTCAGCCATTTCATTCCAAGTATGAATAGAATTAGGCTCCAATGAATTTAACCATGATTTAGCCTTATCTTTCAAAGAATATGGAAATAGCTTAAGTCTAAATGCATCTTCACTAACACCAGGAATGATAAAGTTACTACAAATTTCTAAAAACTGTTTTAAATGTTCATGGGGATCCTCATGAGGATGTCCACCATATTGACCAATTGTTTGCAACATTTGAAACATCATAGGTTTAAATTCAAAGTGGACAGCATCTATGTGAGGTCTTGCTATGCTTGTTAGCATGTTTTGATGATCAAACATAGCATAATCTCTCATAGGTCTATCTCTATCATTAATCATACCTATTGGTCCCATGTGAATGAATTGATTCCTGTGATCTACTTCAGCATCTCGTTGTGATCCAGGACCACCTCTGACTGAGGCTGGTCTTGAGCCTTCTCCTTCACCTTGTTGAGACATGGTATTGCTGCTGGTTTGCAGCCTTTCTTTTTGGATTCTACGCAACCTTCTAAACTGTCTTTCTATCTCTGGATTAAACTCAAATTCTGGTGGTTTGTCTCTGGGCATAAGCTAGTGCAGATGCACCTGTTTCTACACAAAACAAAACACAGAATAACAAAATAAACACTAATCTACTTTCTTCAAAACAATAAGAAAAAATTATTGCCAATCCCCGGCAACGGCGCCAAAAACTTGGTGTGTGAAAAACGTGTGCAAGTGGACACAATCACAAACAAGTAATAAAGTAGAAGTAAAGTATCGTTCCCACAGAGATTGCATAATTCTGAATGTATTGTTGTGAAGACATGTAAATTAATGCTACTATCTACTCACAATTTTTGGTTTGTGGTTGAAGTTGAAATGAAGTTTAAAATGACAATAAACAACAGAGAGGAAATCAGTGGAGAAATATAGTTGAGATGCTTTCATCAAATAACTTTCTTTTAAGTGTTAAGTGCATTCGTGTGGTGCAGGTGCACTGGATGCAGCTGCATCAGTTGTGTGCTTTTCAGCTACTATTTCAAAAGTTGTTTTACAAGCTTCCTATGTCTAGGTGTGCTAAATAAATTCACTCTTGACCTTGAAATACTTGCTGATTTAATCCTAAGGGCTATGTTATCCTATGTCTAGGACTTAACATGGAATTAACAAGCTTCTTTTATTAAAACAAGTTAATAAAGGCTTTATTAAACACTTACCCCTATTGATTCTTGATTTCTAATTATAAACCATGTCTGTGAATATAACTCTACTCATTTTAAGCGATCAACCTTAAAATAAGATGGATGTAGTATAACACAAGAATCAAAGTACATGCAACACACAAATGACACTTAAACTTTCTCAAAAGATCATTATAAGACTAGCACATCTCAACTAAAGGAATTTAGCTCATGATAGACATTGCAAGATGAAAAGAGATTGAATAAAACATATTGAAGTGATGGAAATTATCAAGAAAGAACAACAAAGTAAAGTTTACAATATTGAAGCTTTCTTGCATCAAGCAATGCAGGTGCACTGATCTCCTTCCTATATCTATGAAGAAGAGAAGGGAGAAGGCGTCAATTCCTTCCTTTTCTCCTTGCCACTATCTAAGAAATTAGAACTAAAAACTTGGAAATAAAAATACAAGAAATTCTAAAGGTGTAGAAATGTGAAAAAGAGATTATGATATATTATGAGATGATATTCCAAGTGAAGAATGAAGGTCTTTATATAGGCTTTGAGCTTTCCTTCAAGTGAGGGTTTGCTTGGAGACAAAGTTAACTTAACCATGGTTACTTTTCAGAAGTTGATGATGCCATTTGAGTTTTTCACTCAAGTGCAAAGAATGGTCCAATTAGGTGTAGCCATGTGTCCTTTATAAGATGACTCTTCAAATGGTCATATATTGTAGGCACCTCTTTTGAAAGGTTCCCATGTGACCCATGTGATTTGTGACCAATTATGATGTCATCTTGTGGTGTCTTTATCTTCTTTGAGTTTGAGGTGCTTCCGGTGTTGGCATTTTTCCTCCCTTTCAGGATGGTGCAGCTGCATGTAGTGCAGCTGCATGCGATGCAGGTGCATCCTTTTGCAAGTTGCCATGGTGCCTCCATGTGACTTGTGACTAAGCATGATGTCATAGAGATATTTATTCCATGGTATGAATTGAGGTGCTTCCATTGTGGAGTAATTCTGTCTTTGGTGCAGGATGGTGCAGATGCACTAAATTTGGTTGCACTGTGGTAATCTGGTGCAGATGCATCTAGTGCAGATGCACTGCCTGTTTTCCGGTGCAGATGCATCAACTGCAGGTGCACTGAACAAACAGATCAAACATACCAATATATATACAAAATGCTAAGTCATGAGTATAAACCTTGAATGTTGTTTATTTTATTCATACTACTATATTTTAACACATTTTGTACTTGATTCTAAGCAATTATTTAGGTTTAGATTCGTATATAACTCTATATAAAATAGAGTTATCAAGAAGCCATACGGGATCCGAGGTTGATAAGGGCAAAAGACTTGCTGAAGAAGTTGAGGATAGGCAAGATTATTTGCAGCAAAGAAACGATGAGGCTGCTGATGACGTGGCTGTCGAGGCTGATGATCGTACTTCTGCTTTGACTGATGGTTATTCTAGTACCGGTCCGAGGCGAGTCAATCTTCGTATGCCTTATGACGTGAATGTTCCTCGCATTCTTAATTGGGTTGCTTCTTCTGTTACTGAAACAAGGTCTCTGTACGAAGCAGGGGAAGATATGAGCATTTTTGTAGATAAGTTATCCATTCGGGGCCGACTTTGGAATGTCGAGGGTATGAGATCTGATGAGCATGCAGCGACCTGGCCAGGAGCTTTGAAATTTGTCATGTATGATGTATTGGTATCGGATATGCATATCCGTCCCCCGTTCACTAATCTTCAACAGACTGTTTTGGCGAAATTGAAATTGGCACCTTCGCAACTTCTCCCCAATGGTTGGGCGTTTCTTTGAGCTTTTGAATTGATATGCCTCGAACTTAAACGTCAAGTGTCCGCCGATCTATTTTTTCATTTGTTTGAGGTTAATAGGAATAGCGAAAAAGGAGAGGAAGGAAATGCTTGGGAGCATGTGAGCCTTCGGTCTTTGAAAGGTGCCAAGATTTTCCGGGCTTATTCAGATTCGCTGAAGGGGAGGTGGAAGGAGCTTTTTTATTTTGTGGAGCCGGTGAATAGTGAGGCAATTGATCATGTGGGTAGATTTGATTCGGATGGGCGAACTTTGGTGTCCACCAAGTTTCCCATAGGATGGGGACTTGGTCATTATAACCGATCTCCCAGATCTTATCACGTCGGCGAATCTCATCTTTGCCGAGCTGATATCTGTTAGCCTGTAATTTCGACAGGCTTCATTGAAAATGGTCAACAAGGCTTGACTTATATTTCGACAAAGACCTAAGTATTTCGACAGAGAAAATGGTCATGCGCAAAGTAAGTTCGACAAGCTTCCGGGGAAGCAAAAGCAAGAAAGAGGAAAATGGACACAAGCTTTCGACAGACAGAAAACAGAGCAGTTATGCGCTGAAGAACTAGCAGTTGGTCGAAGCGTGATGAAGCGGTTCTTGTCGAAAGTAGGAGTAGCAGTTATTAATTTTCGAATTTCTAGGCAGTTACTTAGTTTAGTTTTTCCCTCTCTTTTCCTTTGTATAAATAGTAGTTTCTGAGAAGAAACAAGGGTCACAATTTCTCATACCAAGTTCCCACGCTCAAAGTACCGACACGCACTGAGAAACGAGTACAAGGAACGCATGTATGATCTTGTGTACCACCCCTTTAAATTAATGCAATATTAATTTTTCCTTTTCTTTACGTTTCCTGCAAATTTTCTCTTTGTTTTATCCTCCCTCATTTGGAGTAATTTGACGGTTTCACGGAGAAATCGACGGTTATCTTCTTCTTTTACTGTTAAACAGCGAGAACACAAGCGATTCTGTAAAAACTCTAAACACAAATGGTCTTAGGATTCACTGGTTGATCCTGCAAGTTAACCAAATTGGAGACCAGCGGTGTTCACCAAAATCCACGGTAAACAAATTGGCACGCCCGGTGGGACATTTGTGTCGAAATATTAGTGTTAGTTAACAGAATCTTGAAATATAATTGTTTATGCGCCTGAGGAGTGGAAAATCTTTGTCAAAGATGTCACATTCTGGCGCAAGTTCTTCAAATGCACAGAGTGGCCCTGAGAATGCGTCTATCAATGACGCTAATCCAGTAACCGCTATGGGAATAACTGCTCCAATGCCTTCGACAGGCATGATTGCAGTTACATCTCCTGTGCTTAATCCTTTACCAACAATGGCCACCACGGTGACCACACAGCCTAATGAAATGGTTTCTATGCCACAAACAATGGGAACGTCTAACCCATATATGACTAGTGGTCATATCCCATTTAGCATGCTTATAGTTGGTCAACATCTCCCTTATGGTATGCCAACTGGCATGATGGTAGGCTTGCAAACCAATTCATCAACGTGTGCAGATAACATAATGAATGGTGGTTTCTCCCCTATGCATGCCTCTCAAGAGGGCATTTATGGTCGAAATGCCCAACCCTCATTAACCACAACATCTTTGTTGGCTTTGAGGCAACAAATAGATTATGCTAATCATAATATGGTTAATATGTTAACCTAGCAAATTGGTACAGTATTCAACCCTTTGATACGTGATACCAATAACAGTTACCAAGCATTAGCAACTCAAATGGGTCGAATTGCAGATTTCTTTGGCACTCCAAGAATGCAGAATCAACCAATATCCCAAATACAACCTTTGAGGCCTGTAGAAATCCCCTTAGAAAGGCCTAACATTGAATTGCCTAGAAATCAGGCACAAGCACAAGTTGTCGAACAACCCTTGCAGGGGATGGTTGAAAACGAGCCTGATATAGTGTTAGTAAATAGAAATCAAAATGCGGATGAAGTAGTCAGGCAAGTGCAACAAAACAATTTTGGAGCACAGAATAATATAGCTAATCTTGTCGAAACAATTTTAGCTCAGAATGGCCTTAATGTAGGAATGCACAGGCCAAATTTCGTGTCGCCATTATCAGAATATATTTTGCAAAGTGAATTGCCAAGGGGTTGGAAAGTCCCGAAATTCACTAAATTTGGTGGAGAAACTAGTGAATCCACCGTCGAACATATTGCTCGTTATTTAACTGAGGCTGGAGATTTAGCCCAAAATGAGAATTTAAGAATGAAATTTTTTCCTAATTCTCTAACAAAAAATGCTTTTACTTGGCTTACTACACTACCCCCCCCCCCCCCCCCCCCCCCCCCCCCGCATTCTATGTTTAATTGGAACCAATTAGAAAAAGCTTTTCACGAGCAATTCTACATGGGACAATGTAAAATTAGTCTCAAAGAATTGGCCAGTGTTCGACGCAAAATGGCTGAAACTGTTGATGACTATCTCAACAGATTTAGACTTCTCAAAGCAAGGTGCTTTACCCAAGTGCCGGAACATGAGTTAGTCGAAATGGCTGCTGGTGGTCTAGATTATTCTATTAGGAAAAAACTAGACACGCAACATTTAAGGGATATGGCCCAATTGGCCGATAGAGTAAGGCAAGTCGAAAGGCTAAAAGCTGATAAATCTAGAACTAGTAGGTTTCATAACAATAAAAAAGACAAAATTGCCTATGTCGAAATTCAAAATGAGGAACAAGAATTCGACATCTCCTATGAGGAGGTCGAAGAAGAGGTCAATGTTGCCGAATTAAAGCCAGGACCTCCATATACTTGTGAATTGCTAAAACCTTCAAATGGTAAAAATCCTGTCGAGCCTAAAAACGACAAATTCGTTGCAAAAACTTATACATTTGATGTTTCTAAATGTGACGAGATATTTGATCTGCTTGTGGCTGATGGTCAAATCTTAATGCCTAAAGGCCTAAAGATTCCACCATTAGAACAACGACAGAAAAGAGGCTTTTGTAAATTTCATGGCTTCTTAGGTCATAACACTTCCCGTTGTGTCATTTTCAGGGATTTGGTTCAAAATGCTATCAACGAAGGAAGGCTCAAATTTGGTGACAAGTCTAAGCCACCAATGAAGATTGATACTGATCCCCTGCCAACAGCTGATGCATTGCTGGTCGAAGTTGATCTCAATGTGGTCGAGGTCACTGAAGACGTTGCTGAAAATGCTAAGGCAGAAAAAGCTGTCGACAAGGTAGGTGTCGAAATGGTTACTGAAGACCAATATGGTGAGAAGATGAAGGTAGTGTATCCAGGGGCTGAAGAGGAATTGATTGACTTCCTCAATCGCTGCAAGATCAATAACACTGAAGTTATGCTTTGCCCAAGGTGCAGTGCTGTCTTCGACAAAGAGGCTGCCAAGAATCTTGAGAGATTGAAGCCTCAACTGAAACGAAAAGGAAAATGGGTCGACAAAAGGCCAAAGTTCAGTTACAATGACAGAGGGATCCAATATAAGTTTACTTCGACAAGGAATCCTCAGAAATGTCAGATTAGGACTTATGTTCCTCCAACAAAGTCACCTGTCGAGAAATGGGTGCATTCTGGTGGAAAGAGTACTGGTATTACCCAGTGTATTATGCCGGAAAGGATGTTGGAAATCAACAAGAGCCAGCAAAATTGGTCAGGGGCAGCACTAGTGCAACTAACCAAAATAAGGCAACTGAATCTAACAAGTATGCCTACAACAATAATTACAAAGGGAAGAACCCTATGACGAGAACTCAATGGCGTAGATATCAACGCCAGAAAAAGGTTGCTGCTGTAGGCAAGATGGAAAATTCCAACAAAGAAAAAGGTAAACAAATACCTTCGAAATCTCTTGAAATGGGATCTGATTTCGCAGACTCGGGGTCAGAATTCGACGTCCTGTGCGGTGTTGTCTCGATTCTCCCAATTGAGTATGACGTGGTTTCTGAGGTGAATGACGTTGAAGACGATTTCGACGAAGAAACCACTTACAAACCCATCTGTTACTATGTCCTCAAGAATGGTTGTGTGGAAGAACAACACGCTGTCTTTGAGAGACCTGATTGTGGGATGAGGAATCATCTCAAACCTTTGTATATCCAAGCAAAGGTGAACAATGTTGGGATAAGCAAGATCTTGGTTGATGGTGGCGCTGCTGTAAACCTGATGCCACAACATATGCTGAAGAGGATTGGGAAGTGTGAGACGGATCTGAAAACACACAACGTAATCCTTACCAACTATGAAGGTAAAAGTGGCCACTCTCTTGGAGCCATTGAAGTTGACCTTTCTGTTGGAAGCATTAGCAAGCCAACTATGTTTATGGTGATTTCAACCAAGGCAAATTATAATATGCTGCTGGGAAGGGAATGGATCCATGCTGTGGGGGCAATTCCTTCGACAGTTCACCAGAGGCTCATTATTTGGAGAGAAGATGGCCTAGTTGAAAACATTGAGGGTGATCAAAGCTATTTCAAGGCTGAAGTGAATACTATCACCAAGAAAACCTTCGATAAGAAACTGGCGAGCATTGCGCCATGCATTTCCTCTGAACATGGGTTTGAAAGCAGAGATAATGTGAGGACTTCAGTGATTCTTGATCCCAACTATGGATTCATTTGGGATAGAGAGGTCATTGACGAAGACAACTACCCACAAGGCTATGTCAAGCCTACAGGGTGGGAAGGACCATAAATAGTTATTTATGGATAAACCCACTGTATGGGAAAGAATTACGGCCTATGTGGCCGAAAACAAAGAAAAAGCTATTCTAGAAGCTGAGTTACATCAAATGGTTGTTTTAGCCACAGAAGATAAAAATAAAGACAACGTTGTCGAAAACCAGAGGCTTGATGGCGTCTATGATGACGAGCCTTTAGGTTTTGAAAAAGATCCAATGGGCTCAACCAAAAAGATCCAAGCACAAGATCCCTTAGATGAAATTGATTTGGGAGATGGCTCAATAAAAAGGCCAACATACATCAGTGCTAAGATTGATCAAGAGTTGAAGGCGCAGATTGTTGAATTGCTAAAGGAATACAAAGATTGCTAAGCTTGGGATTACAATGAGATGTCATGTCGAAGATTAAAGCGGAAATCGAAAGGCTATTGAAAAGCAAGTTCATCAGAACTGCCAGGTATGTCGAATGGCTTGCTAATATAGTGCCTGTAATTAAGAAAAATGGTACGCTTAGAGTTTGCATAGATTTTAGAGATCTAAATAATGCTACTCCCAAAGATCAATACCCAATGCCTGTGGCAGAAATGTTGGTTGATTCAGCGGCTGGTTATGAATATTTAAGCATGCTTGATGGATATTCTGGTTATAACCAAATTTTTATTGCCGAAGAAGACATTTCAAAAACTGCATTTCGATGCCCAGGGGCATTAGGTGTTTATGAATGGGTAGTGATGCCATTTGGTTTAAAAAATGCTGGTGCTACGTACCAAAGAGCTATGAACACTATGTTCCATGATTTTATAGAAAAATTTATGCAAGTCTATATAGATGACATAGTTGTTAAGTCTTCATCAGAAAATGGTCATTTAGATCATCTACGATTATCATTCGAAAGAATGAGAAAATATGGATTGAAAATGAATCCACTCAAATGTGCCTTTTGTGTAAGTGCAGGTGATTTCTTGGGCTTTGTTGTGCACAAAAAAGGCATTGAAATAAATCAAAACAAGACGAAAGCTATCATGGAAACACAACCTCCTTCAACAAAGAAAGAATTACAGTCATTATTAGGAAAGGTCAATTTCCTTAGAAGATTTATATCAAATCTAAGTGGCAAGACTCAAGTATTTTCGCCATTACTTCGACTGAAGAAGGAAGATGTTTTCAAGTGGGAGCCATGCCACCAACAAGCTTTCGATGAAATCAAAACCTACCTGATAAAGCCACCTATTTTATTACCTCCTATTAGGAATAAGACAATGAAATTATACATAGCAACATCAGAATTGTCAATAGGTAGCATGTTAGCACAAGAGGATGAAAATGGTGTAGAAAGGGCCATATATTACCTCAGTAGGGTTTTGAATGATTCTGAAACTAGATATCACCCTATTGAAAAATTGTGTTTATGCTTATATTTCTCTTGTACTAAGTTAAAGCAATATATTAAGCCTGTTGACGTGTATGTTTATTCCCACTTTGATATTATTAAACATATGCTGTCGAAACCCATCCTACATAGTAGAATAGGCAAATGGGCTTTAGCTTTATCTGAGTATTCATTAACATTCCAACCTTTAAAGGCTATCAAAGGCCAAGTCGTTGCGGATTTCATTGTTGATCATTCAATAGTTGAATCAGAAATTAACTTTGTGCACTTTCGACCGTGGAAATTATACTTTGATGGCTTCAGCCATAAAAATGGGTCCGGTGTTGGGATGTCAATCATTTCACCTGAAGGGATTCCAACTAAATACAAGTATAAAATTAAAGAAAGTTGCTCCAATAATGAGGCTGAATATGAAGCCTTAGTAACAGGACTTGAAATTCTGTTAAACTTGGGGGCAAAACAGGTCGAAATTAGAGGTGATTCTGAATTAGTAATCAAACAATTAACGAAAGAATACAAGTGCATTAAGGAAAATTTGATTACTTACTTTATTGCTACCAGTACTTTATTGAAACAATTTGACAGCGTCGATATTCAACATGTGCCTCGTATTGCAAATCAAGAGGCCAATGATCTGGCACAAATAGCTTCTGGTTATAAAGTTTCTAAAGAAAAATTAACAGAGCTAATCGAAATTAAAAACAAGTTAATTTCGACAGCAATGACACAAGAAACTTTGTCAAGGAAAAAAATAGAGGAGGAAGAGAACTACTATTTAGTCTTAAGTCAATTACCTCCAAGTGAAAGTGAAAATTTTAATGAAAATTTTAATGATGAAGTCTCCGACAAAGGATATTGTGATAATGTGTTTGAAGTTTTTGCCATTGACAGTATGTCAAATGATGATTGGCGAAGACAAATTGTTAACTACTTGGAAAATCCAACAGGGATAACTGATAGAAAAACCAAGTATAGAGCCTTAAGTTATGTCATCATGGGAAATGAGTTGTTTAAGAAAACCCCTGAAGGAGTTTTACTCAAGTGCCTTAGTGAAAATGAGGCATACTTGGCAATATCTAATACTCACAGTGGAACTTGTGGAGCTCACCAAGTAGGCCATAAGATGAAATGGCTTCTTTTTCGACAAGGTGTTTATTGGCCAACCATGTTAAAAGATTGCATAGAGTTTGCCAAAGGATGCCAAGAATGTCAAAAGCATGCAGGGATACAACATGTGCCTGCAAATGAATTACATTCTATCGTGAAACCTTGGCCATTTAGAGGATGGGCTTTGGATATAATTGGCGAAATTAAGCCAAACTCGTCGAAAGGCCATCGTTTCATATTGGTAGGGATAGATTATTTCACTAAGTGGGTGGAAGCTATTCCTTTAAATAATGTTAATCAAGAGGCAGTAATTAATTTTATTCAAGACCATATATTATATAGATTTGGTGTACCTGAAACTATCACCACAGATCAAGGTTCAGTTTTTATTGGTCAGAAAATGGTCAAATTTGCTGCTGAAAATGGGTATAAATTGTTGAGTTCGACACCATATTATGCTCAGGCAAATGGTCAAGTTGAAGCAGCCAATAAAATTATCATTAGTTTGATTAAAAAACATGTTGGGCAAAAACCCAAGAATTGGCATAACACACTTAACCAAATTTTATGGGCATGTCGAACATCTCCCAAAGTGTCAATCAGTAGTACTCCTTTTAAACTTGTTTTTGGGCATGATGCAGTATTACCAGCAGAAATTTGTTTTCAATCAATTAGGATTCAAAGACAATTTGAAATCCCATCTGATCATTATTGGAGTATGATGCTAGATGAATTAGTTGATTTAGATGAGGACAGGTTAAATGCATTAGATGTGCTCACAAGACAAAAGGAAAGAGTAGCTAAGGTGTACAATAAGAAAGTCAAATTGAAGACTTTCGACGTGGGAGACTTAGTTTGGAAAGTCATTTTACCTATGGATCGAAAAGATAGAGTCCTTGGTAAATGGTCCCCAAGTTGGGAAGGACCATTCAAAATTCTACAAGTCTATTCAAACGGCGCATATGAAGTCGAAGAGATTGGCGCTGATGAAAGAATTTTGCGTATAAATGGCAAATACTTGAAAAAGTACAAGCCAACATTGCAGGAAGTTAAAATAACGCTGGAATAAAGATAAAGAAAGCGTAAGTACGTGGCTTTCAAAGGAAGTTATGATTGCCATATGAGCATTGTCAGAATTATAAGCAGAACGTTGAGGGCCATGTGGTACACCAAGATAGGAGTAACGTCAACAACACTTAACAGTGGCGACATCAGGTATACAGTTGTTCTACTCAAGTGCAAAGTCTATTTCGATGGTGAATTCAAAAATGTTCTTTCTCTTCTTCCACCTCAAGCTCAGTCGAGAAAGACCTTTTTGGGGGGCAATTTGTTAGCCTGTAATTTCGACAGGCTTCATTGAAAATGGTCAACAAGGCTTGACTTATATTTCGACAAAGACCAAAGTATTTCGACAGAGAAAATGGTCATGCGCAAAGTAAGTTCGACAAGCTTCCGGGGAAGCAAAAGCAAGAAAGAGGAAAATGGACACAAGCTTTCGACAGACAGAAAACAGAGCAGTTATGCGCTGAAGAACTAGCAGTTGGTCGAAGCGTGATGAAGCGGTTCTTGTCGAAAGTAGGAGTAGCAGTTATTAATTTTCGAATTTCTAGGCAGTTACTTAGTTTAGTTTTTCCCTCTCTTTTCCTTTGTATAAATAGTAGTTTCTGAGAAGAAACAAGGGTCACAATTTCTCATACCAAGTTCCCACGCTCAAAGTACCGACACGCACTGAGAAACGAGTACAAGGAACGCATGTATGATCTTGTGTACCACCCCTTTAAATTAATGCAATATTAATTTTTCCTTTTCTTTACGTTTCCTGCAAATTTTCTCTTTGTTTTATCCTCCCTTATTTGGAGTAATTTGACGGTTTCGTGGAGAAATCGACGGTTATCTTCTTCTTTTACTGTTAAACAGCAAGAACACTAGCGATTCTGTAAAAACTCTAAACACAAATGGTCCTAGGATTCACTGGTTGATCCTGCAAGTTAACCAAATTGGAGACCAGCGGTGTTTACCAAAATCCACGGTAAACAATATCCTGACTAGAGATATCCTATTGTTTATTTCATCTCAAGTACCTTATACCAAGCGTAAATACCGAGGCATTCCTGTCGATCGATTGGTTAAGTGTGCTACTAGAAGAAAGGTTATGGGGGTTCTAGGTAGGGTCGTATTTTTGGATTGTCAATTTATCTTTTGACTGAGAATTGTTAATTTGTCATTTTGACCATTGTTTTTTCTTTGTTTTCAGATACGATGGCAGGGAGTAGGATTGCTCAATTAAAAAGGATGGCGTTGCAGAATCTGGGGGCCGAGGAAAATGAGCATGCAAACCGAGAGGTTCTAGAGAATGCTCCCGATCTTAGCGGTGTCGTTCACGTTTCCCCAATCAGGACCGTCCATGAGGAACAGCTGAAGAATCCTGGGGAAGATCTTCAACATCGGAAGAGAAAAGCCCCCGCTGAGGGTGCCTCTACAAAGCAGGTGAAGATAGCCCGGAGAATCGAGGAGAAGAAGAAGGTGGTGATTCCAACAGATCCTAAGTCTTCTAAGGGGCATAGATCTTCTAAGAAAGCAACTCCTGTTCCTGTAACACCCCAAAATAATTCAGTTATTTATTTAATTGATTATTAGGGTTTACGACATTTTAATTATAATTAAGTTAATTGATATGTCAACTTATTGGTTTAGGAGTTGGAATGCAAGTTTGAAGAGGTGTGGGTATTAAGCCCAAAGGCCCATAATCATTTTAGGCCCATAAGGTAATCAAAGTTACTTTGAAGACATAGAAGTCAAATTGAATTTGAAGACTTAGTCATCATATTTGACTAAGTGACTTAGTGTTGTTTCCTTTCATTTTTTTTATCAAAGTAAGAAACAAAGAAAAGAGAGAAAAAGGAGAGAAGAGGACGTAGCAAGAAGAAGAGAAAGGGAAGGGATTTTGTTGATTTTTCAAGAGGAATTGCTTGGATTAGGGCTTATTTTCTTCAAGGAATTCAAGGTAAGGGGGCTCTCCTAACCTATAATAGGGTTTGTGTTTTCAATATGTTAGAATAGGGTTTTAGGGGTTTTTGATGTGTTTGAATGAATTTTGTTGATTGAATATGAGAATTGATTGTTTGGTGATGTCTTTGAGCTAATTTGGGTGTGGTTTTGGTGTTGTTTTGTTGAAATAAAAAGTTGTCAAAAATTGCACATTATGTGTTTGTGAAAATGTCTCAATGAGTTGGTGAAATTTTGTGTGAATCGGATATGAAATTTGATGATTGAATATGGTGATATTGATGTTGTTATTGGTGTTGAAATTGTGGTTGTTGAAGGTTAGAATTGGTGGTGAAGTTGAAGTTGGAATGGTTAGGTTTGGTGAAGTGTGGCTTGGTGTGGGTAGTGTGCTAGGCGCCAAAAAAATGTGATTTTTAGCCAACTTGGGCATGGGCCCAAGTGGCGAGGCAGAGGGCCCATGGTGGTGGGGCCCATTGCCGCACCTAGTTTTTGATGAGTACTAGTGGCCGTGCAAGGGTGTTTCCCAAAAATGTGTGTGTTTTGGGCGCGGGCATCGTGCCCAAATTGGTTGCTAAGCGTGTCCGGGTGCAGAGTGTCTAGGCGCCAAAACTGTGCAGTGTGCATGAAAAATGATTTTTTGCCAACTTGGGCATGGGCCCAAGTGGCGAGCCAGGGCCCCAATGATGGTGGACCCTTGTGGCGCATCTAGGAGAAAGGGAGTACTAGGGCCGGGGCCAAGAGTGGCCCCTGGGTTCGCGGTGGTTTGGGCGCGGGCACCGTGCCCAAGTTGGTTGGTGCACGCTGCCTGGAGCCCTTGTGCTGGGCGCCAACTTTGTGTGTGCTGCCCAAATTTTGTGCCAAAGTGCAGGCGCCCTGGCAGCGTTGCTCAGGTGCGCCAGTGCTGTGTGCTGTATTCAAGGGAGCTGTCTGGCAGTTTGCCAGTGATGTTGACTAGGTGTGGGGCCTAGTGTGTTGCCCGGGGCTGCCGGAGCTGCCGGAGTGCAGTTTTGCCGGATTTGCCGGTTTAGTGTGCCGGTGTGTACTGTTTGAGTTGTAAAACTCAAGTGTGGGTGTTTATCCACGGTTGGACTTATAATTTGTCAAAAATATCGGTGTGAGCCTTAGAGCTGTAAAGTGGAGTGGTGTTGGTGATTTTGGTGATGATAAAATAATTATTGGTGATAAAACAATTATTGGTGATGATGAGTGGTGCTGATTTTGGTGATTTTGGTGTGTGTTCTACATTGTTCATGGTGTCGCATAAATCATGTGCATTTTTGGTGATGAAGAGGCTGCGGTCTAGGCTTCGGCAACTTTGGTGATAAATGCCCTCAAGGCTTATTTTTAGGTGATGAATGGATCCACATGCATATGCCCTTGGTGTTGGGTTGCATTTACATGCATATACATACGCATTTGGTGATGTTTATTGGTGTAGCTGAGTTATGTATTGTGAATTGTTGTGGTGTGCCGGTTTATGGTAGATTGGTGTTTTAATTGTGTTTTTCTCTATCATATTTGATTATCACATATTCTATTATATGTTAGAGACTCACCCTTCTGCTTTCGTGTTGCTTCTTATGTCGGCAACCTGCAGGTGATAGCGAGTGAAGGTTCTACCTTCCTTATTTCCGGTTTTTGGTGTCATGCTCTGATACGTAGCACCCGGGGGGCGAAACACTTTAGGAGTTGTATTTTGTACTGTTATTAGACAGTGTACTTTGGTGATGTATTATACATATGTATGAGATATGTATTTATTTCCGCTGCGAGTTGTATATCCGACTGTTATGTCATGACAGGTGTATTGTGAGGGTTCGTCCCGATTATGTGCTATGTATCGTACTACTTTATGTTGATGATTTCATTATGTGATGTTTGGTTTTTGAAACGACGAAAATGTGATATCTCCCTTGTGATGGTTGAGTTTTAAAAAGAAATTTTCCAACTCTGATTTTATTAATTAAAATGGTAGAATACGTAAGGGGGGTGATACAGTTCCCGTGGATGCGAGTTTTATGGAAAAGAATATGGAGGAATATCTTACCGATCCAGTTATTGTGGCCGCAAAGCTGTTTGTTCACTTGGCCGATGTTACCAAATTGCAGAGGGAGGAGATGGAACGTCGTCAGGAAGGTGAGGTATTATTTCTGGAGTTCGTTTGTCGTTCTTTTTACCTACCTTATTGACTTTAAACTTTATTTGTTTTTCAGAGTTGGTAACCACTGAGAGAGCCAAGTATTCAATGCTCTGAAAGAACTGGCCGAAAAGAACAAAGGCCTGGGTAACACTATGAGCGACTTGAAGACTTTGAAGGCTTATGTGGACGATCTTGAAAAGTCCCATAATTCTGATAAGTCGCCAGTTGAGGATTGCACTGTTCGCATCGGTGAGCTGAACGATCGGATCCGAGTGCTTGAAAGAGAAAGGAAGATTGCTGAGGAGACAATTAAAAGGTTGGAGGGTCATATTCAAGAGCTGATGATGTCGCTGAAAATTTTTGAAGAGCACAAGGCTGAGACTAGTTCCACTCCTGAAGATCGATGCGCCGTGCTTGAGAAAGAGCTCGCCCAAACCCGTGCTGAGCTGGTAAAATCTAAGAAGGAAGAGCGGACCGCTGCCGATCTTGCTCTGGAAATGGCAGGAGATGGCTTCGATCTTGCGCTTGGTCAAATTGCTCTTGTCTACCCCTCTCTTAATCTTGACAAGGCCGTCCTGAATGTTGATCACGAGATTGAGGGAGATCAGATTGTGAAAATCGACATCAAAACCAATGTGAAGACCGTGGTTCATCCCAAGTCTGCCTGATTTTTGTTCAGATCCAGTTTTGTAAGAGTTCCGGGTTTATACAGAGAATCATGCATAAGCTCGGAACTTCGTCAAGTCGTATTTTGTTTTTAGTTTTTTGTCTATGAAACTTGAGGCCTCGGCCGTATCCGAGGTGGTTTGTAATGAATTTAATTTTGTTTATGTAAAACTTGATTCCTTGAATGGCTTATCTTTTCGTCACCGTAATTGTCAATTTTCATATTTTTGACTTTAAATTTTTTGATAAGATCAAAAAAGATAAGTGTGGAACGTAGGTATTAAAAAGGGGTTTGAGAGGAGCTCTCAAACGTTTAGAGAAGACCTGTTGAGAACTCTCGTAAGATCGGGCCTAAGGACAGTTTACCAGGACTCGGCCCAGATTTAACTCGTCCATTAGGGTTCTTGGCTACTAAGGCCAATGATCGATTTAAGGAAAAATCCTTAACGGACCTTTCGAACCTTTTGGGCAGTTTACCAGGGCTCGGCCCGGATTGAACTCGCCCCTAAGGGTTGTGACAGCTTTGGCCACGTTTGGAGATCTCGTAAGATCGGGCCCAAGGACAGTTTACCAGGATCGAGCCCAAGGACAGTTTACCAGGACTCGGCCCAGATTTAACTCGTCTATTAGGGTTCTTGGCTACTAAGGCCAATGATCGATTTAAGGAAAATACCTTAACGGACCTTTCGAACCTTTTGGGCAGTTTACCAGGACTCGTCCCGGATTGAACTCGCCCCTAATGGTTGTGACAGCTTTGGCCACGTATGGAGATCTCATGAGATCGGTCCAAGAAGTTATTCCGAAGGAGTTTGTAGATTTATAGTGGTAGGAACTACCGTTACACGAAACTAGCACACGCAAAACAGTCGTGTCCTTAAATGTAATAGCTCTTTAATTTTGTGGCGTTCCAAGTTCGGAGGATCTCCTTTCTGCCAAGTGTTTCCAATTTGAAAGCCCCCGTACCAGTCTTACTTTTAACACGGTAAGGTCCTTCCCAATTGGGTGCTAATTTTCCTTATGAAGCATTTTTCAGACCCATGTTGGCTATTCGAAGGACTAAGTCGCCGGGTTCAAAATCTATGTGGACGACCTTAGTATTGTATCGGGTCGCAACACTTTGTTTTATGATGGCTTCTCGAAGTGTGGCTTGTCCTCGAACTTTGTCGATGAGGTCGAGGTTTTCTTTCAAAGCTTGGTAGTTTTTCGTAGGAGTTTTGGGATTTGCTGCTCTCCAACTTAACTCGCCAATTTCCACTGGGATGACCGCCTCGCTGCCATAGGAGAGCCGGAACGGCGTTTCTCCCGTAGAGCTTTGAGGGGTGGTCCTGTAAGCCCAGAGAACATATGGGAGTTCCTCTACCCAATTTCCTTTGGCGTCGTCCAGTCGTTTTCTCAAACCATTAAGGAGTATCTTGTTGGCTGCTTCTACTTGACCGTTGGTTTGCGGGTGTTCTACTGACGTGAAATGATGCTTGATTTTAAAGTCGGACATCATTTTCCTGAAACCTTTGTCGGTGAACTGAGTTCCATTATCAGTAATAACTATTTCGGGGGTCCTGAATCTACTCATGATGTTCTTTTTGAAAAATCTCATGCAGTTCCTTGCAGTGATGGTGGCTAAGGGCTCTGCTTCAATCCATTTGGTAAAATAATCAATTGCCACTATGAGAAATTTGTTTTGGCCTGGAGAAGTTGAGAACGGACCTAGGAGATCTATTCCCCATTGTGCAAAGGGCCATGTTGAGGATAGACTTTGGAGTTCGATTGGTAGGGCGACGTGAACATTGGCGTGGACCTGGCATTTTTTGCACTTTTTTACGTAGTTCTTAGCATCGCCTTCCATGGTCGGCCAATAATATCCTGTGCGTGGGGCTTTTCGAGCTAGGGAACGGGCGCCAAGATGTTGTCCACATATTCCTTCATGAATTTCGGCTAGGACGGAATGTACTTGCTCCCCTTAAATGCATTTTAATAATGGTGAGGAGAGGCTCCTCCTGTATAACGTATTATCTATGACTGAGAAGGCGGAGGCTTTTCTTCTGATGATTTTCGCTTCGACCGATCCTAGAGGCTCGATTCCTGTTTTGATGTACTCCAAGATTGGAGTGATCCAGCTTTGGCTCTCCTCAATTGAACAAATTGTAGAAATATAAGTCGGATTGAGAGAGATACTAGGTCTTCTGAGTAATTCCTGGATGATCGTCTGGTGATTACCGGGGACCTTGGTGCTGGTGAGTTTTGATAGGATATCCGCCCTCTGATTCTGGGATCTGGGGATGTGGTTTACTTCGGCTGTTCTAAATTGTGCGAGTAACTCTTGTATTCGAAGTTGGTATTTTAGCAGGGTCGGATCCTTGGTCTCAAATTGATTGTTTATTTGTGAAACAACCAAGAGTGAATCTGTGTAGAGATTGATCTGAGAGACTCGTAGGTCAATTGCCAATCGCAAACCTGCGATGCAAGCCTCGTATTCTGCTTGATTATTAGTTGTTTGGAAAGCGAAGGTAATGGAGACTTCAATGATTACTTTATCTGGGCTTTCCAACATTAAACCCGCGCCGCTTCCTTTGGGGTTGGAAGACCCATCGACGTGTAAAGTCCAGATGTCGTTAATAGGGTCAGTGGGAATCATTTCTGCTACAAAATCTGCTAGAACTTGGGCCTTCATTGTCGTACGGGATTCGTACTTGATTCCAAACTCGGAGAGCTCTACTGCCCATTTGATCATTCTTCCGGCAAGGTCGGGTCGGTGTAGAATCTGCCTTATTGGATAGTTGGTGCGTACGACTATCTGGTGTGCCATGAAATATGGTCGGAGGGGTCGGGCTGCGACGACTAAGGCGAAGGCGATTTTTTCTATTTGCTGATACCTGCATTCGGGTCCCTGGAGTGCTTTGCTTACAAAGTAAATGGGACTTTGACCAGTCTGTGTTTCCCGGATGAGCACAGCGCCTAAAGCTTCCTCCGAGATTGATAGGTATAAGTATAGAGTTTCTCCCTCATATGGGCGAGTTAGGATGGGTGGTTCTTAAAGCGCTTTTTTGAGTTGTTGCAAGGCTTCGTCTTGCTCGTTTGTCCAGTTGAATTTTCCTTCGCCATCCTCTTTTTGTTTTTTCAAAAGTTTGAATAATGGGAGAGATTTAAATGCCGCATCCTCGGTAATAATTGATTAATAGTAGGTAGAAAAGTATCTTTCAAACTCCTCTAGTCCTCATAACTTCCCTCCTAGTGTATCTTTTGAGTTCCCTATATTTTGAGGGTTTTGGAAAAACTCAAAAAAATATACGGAAAGTTTTAAAGAGGTTTAGGCGATGCTTTTTCTCTCAACCACTAATCAATTCCCTTTCCTCCCCACTAAACTCTCAAATACACCCTAAATGTTCCATCTCCCTCTACCAGAGATGCAAGGTCAATTACCAAAGTTTCTATCTCTCCCTACAACTTCTTTCATTTAGTCAAATATACCACATGAAAACTACACCCAAATTCACTAATGGTCCACTTTGAAGGGAAAGAAAAATACCACAAAACTGTAATGATGGTAGAAGACATGTTTTGTTGTTTTTCTGATTATGTTTGGATATGCACGGCCAAGTGAATATCTTGTGCTGTCTAGTGGAGAACTTTTTGCATAAATTACACTTTTTATATGTGACCAGTTGCTAACAATTAACAATTGACACTTTTCTATCACTACTACTTATAAATTGTAATGAATTAACAATTAACACTTTTTAATTACATGTAGTCAATTAACAATTAACAATGTACACTTTTTTAGTACAAGTAATCCACTAACAATTAACAATGTACACTTTTTTATTTGATGTAATCCATTAACAATTAACAAGTTACACTTTCTACACATATATGGATTAGGATTACATTGAATGTACGTCCCTATCATGTTCTGATGTGGCTTATGGCTTATGGCTTGTGGCAGTGACCCCTTCCCTTTAAAATGGCCCTTGAAGCATGGAAGCGTTCAACCGTGAGAGAAATATGGATTATGAATGAGTTAAATGAGGATCTCGTTCTCATCCATTCCAACTCATCAGGGGAGAACAATCTTCCATCTTGCAGTTTCTAATTCGTGGAAGAGGAAAAAAAAATAATGTCCTTTAATTTGAAGCAGGGTCCACCTCCTACCTAAGAGAATGTAACATGTCTTTTTGTTAATTCCGGAGAAGAGGCGATACTACAAAACAGTGCTTCACTTTAATATGATTATTAGTTGCTTTTAGCTTTTTCATGAGTTCATATTTTAACTAACCCCATAGCCCGTGCGATGCACGGAGTTGGCTAGCTGCATGCCCTTCAAGCGATTAATAACTAAAAAAGTTGAAGTTGTCCATGATTAGAAAGGGAACAAATAAAATTTATGAATAATCAAGATAAAAATATATGACTAATATAAATAATTATTAAAAAGTCGATAAGATTAAGTTAGAAAAATAACGACATTACATTGTCCAGACAGATTATACAAAGACAATTGGAACGGGCAACACATAGGTTGAGGAACTGTTTTGTAAGGTGCCATCAAACTTGGGGCCTGTTTGGATGAACTTATTTTTGAGCTTATGAAAAACAACTTATAAAGATAAATAACTTTTTATGTCAACCCATAGGTTCTCACTAACAAAAGTTATAACTCCATATGTTGTTCTTCCATATACTTACTTGAATTGTAACCGATGTGAGGTAATACTAATATGATGTTTTCATGAACTAACCATATGCAGTAAAGGCACCAAAATGGTTGTTAGATGTGCCAAATGAATCATAGTATAGAAAGAGGAGAAGAATATAGACAAAACGCGAAGATAACAAAGGCGAAGTATCATACAAAGAAATTCAAAAATTCTACCTAATTATTAAGCCAACTTTAAAAGAGTTTGCAAGATAAGAATGATAGATAGATTGTCCATATTTAAAAAAGTCACTCCAAAAGAGAATACAAATCCCTTCTTTCCATTTGAATAAGCACAAGATTTCCATCCCTGAGTAGCAAGCAAGAGTCACATAACAATGGATGAATAATGAATCAAAATAATAGCTTAAAAAGTCAGCAGTAGAAATAAACCATGGGACAACACCTCTTCACCTCCATCATGAGGGAAGATGGAAACATAGAAGAGAGGGAGATTGAGTCGTAGGAAGTTCCATCAGGTGACTATACTTTGGTTACCAAATCAAACCAGTCAATTTCTTTAAAGAATAAAACAAAAAGTGAGCTGAGTCCAAATCAATATAGCCTGTGTAGTGTTCTGATAACTAAATATTGAAGCAAAACCATGAAAAAAGAATACGCTACTCCAACTCGGTGTAAAAAATGAGTTGATAAATGAACCTCATCCCAAATTTATAAAGAGCACTCTGCCTTACATTTTTTTAGGGGAGTGAACCATTATTCTTTTATTGTATTTATATTGTCTTGCAAAAGTAAATAAGTGTCGATTAGATAACGGAGGCAGTAAGTGACCTCACCTTGAGAGTAAAGTAAGCGCAGTTACTTCACCTTGAGAGTATAAGCAACAATTTCCTAAGCTTGCCACATGATTCAAGACAGTTTCCTAATGTTAAGGCAAGTTCCATCCCACACTATAACATTTTATTGCTTATGCAATTAGACCCCATCTGCTCTATATCTGACAAAACATAAGGACTGGCAAAATGCATTTGACAAAACATTGAGGAGCCAATTAAATGTATATGAAAACTATTTATTTTTTTATTTATGAATAAAGTAGGAGAGAGAGTGTATGTTTAAAGGTGTCATCTATTCCTGCATAATCTAGACGGGTGCTCAACAATGACGAGCAAGTCTAAGGAACTAAAAGTTTTTCTTTATAATAAAAATATCACAACATCAAATGAAAATGAAGTACAATATTCAGATATAATTTGTCGTGATCGAGATCCTGACATAGACGGCTAAAAAATAATTATTTTATGAGTTGTCACCCAATTTATTTAATAAGAAAAATTGAGAAAAACCTAACTTTAAGATTATTGGTCTGGGTAGCTTGATTGGATTCGGGAGTCGATTATGCATAGGGAAGGGAATAAACTAAATTACACTACACCCCTAATACATCTGTCATAAGACAGTTAGCCTAAATTCGATTGTGCAAATTACTTTTGAGTAATGAACTATTGTTATACCCCTAAAAATAAAAAGTGATTTATTAACAAAAATAAAAGAATGACTGATTAAGAAAGTTTAATTTTTGACTTGACGAGGAAGCCCGCTCCTACGTATCCCCCGATGAAATGAGGAACTCAAAAGTCACGTAGTTTTTCCTGAAAAACGTTTGTTGGTTTGGTTGATTTTAAATTTTTTGAAGGGGTTTGAAATCAGCAAGTTGTACAACTCGAGCGTCTTGAACCGGGTTGCGAGTTTGATAAGGTGTACACCTCAATCAAACCCACTTTTATTTTTAGAAATAAATAAGTTAAAGAGAGGAAAATACTTTTACGTTGGACTAATATTTATTTTGAAATAGATAGTAAATATAATAATAATACTAATAATAAGAAAATAATAATTTGGAAAAGTAATAAAGAAATAAAAAAACTAATAAAGGGGGTGCAAAACAGAAAATTAAAGGGTGTGAAAAGTAGGTCCAGTTAGCATTTTTGGGGGTTGGGGAGCTAGTTTTAAAAAAAGGAATGGGCTTGCAAGGGGTGGCGAATTAAAAAGGGTGGGTGTGAGCAGTAATCTGCTAAAAAATTAAAAAAAGAATAAACTGAAAACAACCCACTATATAAGGTATCCTTTAACAACTTAACCCTAATTTTTTTTTTCAGTTTCTTGTCTTCTCAGCGCCGCACCACTCTTTTGGAGAGAGAGAGAGAAGTGCGATATGTTAGTGCTGGAGAGAGAGAATGGTGTGATTTCCGCCGGAGAAGGAGAAGGTTCTGGCGACAGTGAGAGAAGAAAGATTCGCGCGAAGAGGGAGAGAGAGAGAGAGTATGTGGAATGTGCTGTTGGGAAGAAATTCGAAGCGAAGTTGTTGGAGACTTGGCTTCTAGGATTGGAAGACGGGCTTGAATCGGAGAGAATCTGATGGAGTTTCCGTGGTTGTTGTTTGCGGCGTTGGGGTGGTTGTTGGTGTTGGTTGGGGGTTGTGGTGGAGTTGATGCTGGAGGAGGAAAGGATGTGGGGGAGCTTGGAGATGTGTATGGTGGGAGATGGTGAAGGCTTAAACGGTGGTGGTGGTGGTGGAGGGTGGAGGGAAGAGTGTGAAGACGGTGGTGGTTGTTGTGGCTGGTGGAACTTATTATAATACGATGCAGAAGGCTATGCAAATAACATATGGAAAAATAAAACATCAAAAATAGAAGAGTGTAAATTTGGAAACGGTGACACGTCAAACCACAAAAAACAACAATAATAAAATATTAAATTTTTTGGCGGAATTGCTCCAAAAAAATTCCCACAACTTCCAGCCTAAGTGACAAGCCGATTGATTATGTGTTGTAGATATGATTTAGTTGATACGGTTTTTAGGTTAAGTTCTCTTTTTTGGTAGGATATCAATACTAATTCCATCAATATATTTTACAAGGGCTCGAGTCCAAAAGATAGTGTAGAGAATCTAGAGATATTGGTTATTGTGGAACCATTTCTAAGTGTTTTTAATGATTTTTTTTTGACAAATGAGTTGTTAGTGATTAGACTCTGGAAAGCAAAATTTCTCATCTAAGATTAGTTTTAGAATCCTATCCTTCTCTCAATTTTTCACTATCTCCATTTCTTCCAATATTATAGTTTTTAAGAAGATAAAATATTCTTGTCAAAAAAAAAAGATAAAATATTGTGTCAAAAAAAAAGAAGATAAAATATTGTAATTAAGTGGAGTTCAAATATCTTTTATACACCTATAAATATAATACTCTAAAACTTTGATAATAAGAAGAAAATTGAAAAGACAAAATGGAGAGAATTTTAACCCATCCACTAAAAATTATGTTGCTAAGTATTTATTTTTGAGTTAGATGTCAAATCGGTAGTGGATAGTTTTTATTCTAAATATAAACAAGACATTTCACAGTTTGGAGCAATTGTTTCTCATCGTAAGAATTTTTGTAGCTCTAATCCAATTCAAAGGTAGAGTTTACTCGGAGACAAACAAATGAGGTTGCTTTCATACTCTTCCAAAAGTGATTTCAGTAGAGCTTGTTCTCAATCTTTTGATGTAATTCCTATGTGTATTTCCATGCTTTTTTCGTCAGAAGACAGCATGGCAAGTGTCATCTGAAACTCACACACACAATTGTGGGATCTCAGGTTCAAACCTAGAACATGATATCCAATCTAACAATTTCGATATTTGTTAGTTGAACCAAACCTTATAAATTGTGCATTTTCACTTTGATTATGAATAAAATGCAGTAACATTAATTGAGTCAAAAATATGTTGCCTAGCATTTATTTCCACTTATTTACATATTTGCAATTAATCAATGATATTTTTGTTTTGTTTTTCTGTTGTTTCTCGAAAATAAAAGTTTAACAGGAAATCTATTACATATTCTACTATCTATACACTAGAGAATGCATCATTCAAACTTCTTAAGTTACACATCAAATAAAGCAAAATTTTCAATGAAAGACATAAATAAGTGGAAATTTTGCTTTAAATAAGTCTCTAGACTTCTTAAGTTACACATCAAATAAAGCAAAATTTCGCCCAACCTAGCAATTTCATCTATTGCTTCGGTTTACTCTCTGTAAAACACTTTAAATAAGTCTCTAGACATCTTTTAACCACTTCAGTTTGGCCATTGGTCTGTGGGTGATTTGCTGAATTGAAATTCAGTTTAGTAACTGCCAACTTGAACAATTCAACCCAAAAATGGTTGAAGAAGATCTTGTCTCGGTATGGTTGAAGGAAAACCATGTAACTTGATCACATCATGAATGAAATTTTCAACAACATTCTTGGTTGTGAAAGGATGACTCAAGACAATGAAATAAAAATACTTTGTCAAGCGATCAACCATCACCAAAGTTACATTCTTTCGATGAGATTTTGATAAGCTCTAAATGAAATCGATGAAAATATCAACCCACACTTGGGTAGGTATAAATCCGGATATGGATGTGGTTTAACTGGATCCATATCCGGTTAAATAAATCCGGATATTTGTGTTATTTTTATAACCGGTTATTTCAATTTGTCCAATAATTGGATATAGTTTTTATTCGGCTATTTAATGGATATCCAATTAGTTTTTGCCTAAAAATTTAACCAAACCCACCAAAATAATTTTAAAAAAAGTTAAAAAAAAATGACAGTAAAAAAAGTTACAATTTTAAAAATATCTTTAAGTATATATTTTTAAATATATATATACAATACAAATTCTCACAAAAAATATATATAATACAAATATATATATATATATAAATATATATATAAATATTATATTAATATATGGTGGTTTGCGGTGGTGGAAGGTGGCGGCCGGCAGCGGCTCCGACGACCAACCACGGCGGCTCTCCGACGGCACAGTGGCGGTTCGACGACAGTCCAACGGTGGTCTAACAGCCGGTGATGGTTATATATATTATAATATATATATATATATATATATATATTATATATATCTATTATATTATATGATAGATATTATATTGTATATATATTAATTTCTGATTTTTTAAAAAAAATTGTGGAACTTTTTTTGGGACTTCAACATCTGGAATTTTTTTTATTGGAAAACATATTTTAAAATACTTTAAAGAATTTTTGTCAAAAGAAAAATACTTTAAAGAATTATTAAAAAAAATACTTTATAGAATTATAAAATAAAAAATTAATTACTTGCTGGTTATGGATATAACCGGTTATATATCCATAATCAGTTGTAAAAAATCAGTTATGGATATAACCAATATCAACCGGTTACATAACCAGTTATGCTACTTTGGTTATAAAACCGGTTATATCAAATGGACATTTGATGGATATGGTTTAATCATGAGCACCCCTAGGTATAAGCCAAGGCTGCAACAACGTTGCTGGAGATAGCGTCGGATCCTTGTTAAGCTGATAGACTTCACATTTAGCAACAAAGTAATGTATATCTTTTATAAGTTATGAAGAATCCAAAATGCCCACCTGTGACTAAGTTATGAAATTCTTCCAACAATTTGAGAATTTCAGATCATGCATATCCTATACAACTTGAGATCATCTAAGCAAATTGTAGACAAAGCAACGTAAGTCTACTAGAAAAAATGATTGCTCCACCCATTTCATCAAGTAATTCATTACTAACGGGAATTGGAAACTTATCAGGCACCATGATCTTATTTAAAACCTTTAATCAACATAAAATATCCATCCTCCATCTTTCTTTTTAACTAAGATAATAGAGCTAGAATAGGAATTAACACTAGGCTTTATAATACCAGAACTAAACATATCATTCACCAATTTTTCTATTTCATTTTTTTTGGTAGTGTGGTTACCTATAAGGCCTGGGATTGGGAATATTAGCACCTTCCTTCAAAAACAATGGCATGGTCTTGTCTCTAGGAGGGGGCAAGCCTTTCGGTTCATTAAAAACATCATCAAAAGAATCCAAGACAAAATTGCACCATTCTGGCCGCTCATGGTTATCCTCAACTTCCATACCTTGGTATTCCAACACATTCCGGCCGCTCATGGTCTTGTCCCTCTTCCTAAATTGTGGGGTTTCCACATAATAAGGTGGGGTTTCCACCACTGCTAGCTGCCCTTTTTTGACTAACACGGAAGATATGAAATTGTGAAAGGATCCATAATCTATCAACACCACCACTTGGTGGAGCAATCATTTTTTCAAAATTGTACTTAAGGTCTAGATACCATCAAATAATGACGAAAGAAACAGATATCTCAAAGACAACCTTCAAAACACACGAGGGTCTTTGGACTCACTAATGCAATGCACCCCACTTTTAAAACTTTAATGAATGAGACCATATTTGAGAAAGTTTGCATTAGTTTTGGTAAATATGAAGAAGAAAATCATAATCACTTGCCAATGATTTTAACATTACTCAGAGAGCACAAGTTGTATGCTAAACCTTAAAATATGTTGATATGGTCTAAAACAACTAGAGTATTTGGGTCACATTATTTCAAGTGGAGTGACAGCAAACCCAAAGAAGATTGAAGTCATGATGGCTTGGCGCGTTCCAAAAGATTTGATCCCAAGTTTTATAAGATTATGCAAGATGCAAATTCTCATTCAGGATACACATTCAAAGATTGGAAGTTGTTCTTTAAGGGTTGGCTGGTACTTCCTAAAAGATCCTCCAAGATTCCAAGGTTGTTAGAAGACCTTCATAACTCAAACATATGCGAACATTCTGGATTCTTCAGCCTTGAGTTTTGGGATGATATCTCCACGGATTTCAGAGGGCTTAACAAAATCTCAAAGATAGAATGTAATTCTGATGGTGGTTGATCATTTGACAAAGTATATTCATTTCATTCCCTATAGTCATTCTTTCACAGCGAACAATGTTGCTGAAATTTTCCTAGGCCATTTCCGTGCTGAGTTGTTCAAATTGGCTGATACAAAAGTGAAATACAGTTAAGCCTACCACCCACAGACGAATGACCAAGCTGAAGTGGTTAATAGATATTTGTAAGCTTATTTGAGACGCCTTATAGGAAACAAACTGAAGCAATGGATGAAATGACTAGGTTTTGCAGAATTCTAGTTTAATACCAATTATAATTGCTCTTTGAATCTAACTCCCTTCAAAGCTCTTCATGGTAGAGATCCTCCTCATCTTTTTTCCATGATTTGGAATAAAATTTGGTTAAGGCTTAAGTGCAGATGAAAACTTATCTACAGGTTGAAATCTCTTGCAAAAAAGCAGAATATGTACCATATTAAAAGCAAATTGGTCCTGTTGCTTTTGAGTTGGACTTACCACGAAAAGCAAGATACATCATGTTTTTCATGTGTCCTTGTTAAAGAAAGCAGTAAAAGGTACGGTAAATCCTCAACCCCTTCCATCCATAATGGGCTTGCATCTTCCTTCCTTTCCATTAACAAGAAAATAGTCAATATAACACAGTTACATAGCATTCTACGTATTCCCATCCTTGACAAGAAATTATATAGGCCTTGGAAACTTGCTTTAATTGAATACTTCACATTATCCAAAAGAGGAACCAGATACGAGATTATGAAAATATGCACTAGGCATCCTATTTGCTTAACAAAAATGAGTACCATAAGATAAGAACCATCACCTCTGCTAAATAAACCAGAAACAAGCACCAAAATCTAAAAAGAGGAACCAAACTTTTTCAAACCAAACACATTACCACACACTCTTTGGTAGATTTGTGAGTTAGCCAAAAAAATATATATACAAGCTGCATTTGTAACTTTCTATTTACCCACCAATCCTAAACACAACATCCTGCTCACTGTGACCAGTCTTCAGACAAAATAGTTGTTGAATATTTAAAGAAGAATATCATAAGACAAAATATCACTGTGACCTATAGAATCAGTTAAAACAGAAATGAAACATTCTAACTAAATAGCAATTGATGCATGAATTACACAAACTCTACGTATGCTTTTTTCACTAAAACAACTACAAAAAGTGAAACCAAAATGCAGTAGTGTTTTGTAACTCCCTTATGTTGAATATTTAAAGAAGAATATCATGAATTGAGGTCTGCTGAATATGGTACCTCAATTGAGATTTAAAATCATAAGTTAAGCACTACAAGTAGAAGTATCAGTAATGTGAGTGCAGCAATAATAGATTAATCATGATTTTTTCCTCCAAAATCAGAGAAAAAGAGCCATGCAAAAGCTACCGGGAAAGGAAGAAAAGATGTTAACATCTTCAAAGTTCTAGGAGCTTCTGAATGCCTTGTATTAGATTACTGAAAAAGTTAGAGGCACAAACAGCTTACTAGAGTAAACTGTAACTACAGTTTGGAGTGTAACGATGTCATACACTAACCTGCTACATCCAACTAGCATGCAAACATTTATAAACATAAAAGAACCAAGCATGATGCTTGCTAAAGTTCAACACTGCACTTCATTCTAATCATAACAAGGTTACAAAACAATGGCATTTTCTAACTCCATTGGGTTGAATCTTTGGCGAGGAAATGCAGAATTATATCATGATTTCCTCAATGTCGGAAAAAATTTAGAGTTACTGATTGTGGTGCCTCAAATGAGAATAAAATCAAAAGCACTGCCAACTGCCAAGTATAGGTTAACAATAGTTCTAGTGTAACAATAAGACATTGAATATGAATTTCTCCCTCAAAGAATGAATGAGGATAAATAGCTTGTCTAATATAAAATTCTGCATATTAGAGTTGATATGTCACCTATCGTCCTATCCTATAAACTAATTGACAGATTCCACATAAAATTAAGTATGAAACCGATTTTGCAATATTTAAATTTGAATTTGAATTAATATCTGAGTGCAAGTCTAGCAGATAAGCAGCTGCTGGAGTGCTCCAAACTATGAAAAAAATTCATCTTCAAATAGCACCAAGTCTGTCATCCAACTTTTACATTATGAACAAAGAGTTCATATTAAAGTCTAGTTTAGGGTCTTCGAATTCAAGATAATCAATTGGTTACAAAAATCGTGGAAAAAAGCAACTATCTTTCGGTCAGATTTGGGGTCATTAACCTCATATATGCCCCTCCTTTCCAGATTATGAAAAAGATTTCATCCCATAATGTCAGTCCACAGTCCAGATCCACTTTTAGGGTTTGTATACACTACTAAATTTTAACTTGACAAGAGGCATCAAATACAAAATACAAAACCAGTAGTAAACACAGTTTAACTATGCGAATTACATAAAAAATTAAATAATTCAAGAAATGGAATTGAAAATCAGAAGAGGAAGAGATGTAGCAGTGTAAAAGGGTCTGAAAGATCAGAAAATAAAATTCAGACGAGTGGCACTGCAAAATTTTAGTATTGCAAGTTTTAAAAAAATTGATAGAACCCTACATTCAGTTTTCTGTTAATAAACTTCCCCTTTGGTATCTCTTGTATAGGAGTGGCAACTATAGTTCTACTCAATCAGTACTTACGCAATAGTTGCTGCAACAGTAATTTAATTGTGCATTTTGGATTCATAATGCAAAACTTTGATTTAAAACTTCTTGTATTTAAAGACCAAACTCAATATAATACAGCTACATAGCACTCTATGTATTCCTCCAAATCCTATACCCTTGACATGACAATTATATTTCACCTGGCCTTGGAAATTTGCTTTAATTGAATACTTGACATCATCTAAAAACTCATGAAAAAGTGCACTATGCAACTGATTTTCCTAACAAAAATGAGTACCATAAGACAAGAATCAACACCTCACTTATACAATTTGAAACATAATATCCTCTTTATCGTGATTATTCTTCTGCCTAAACAGTTGTTGCATAATTCATGTTGAATAATTCGTGTTGAAGGTGGTTTTTTTCCAAATTCTTAAATAACAAAGCAATATAGTTCTGGTTAAGACTTAAGACCGAAGGAGTAGCAGGTTAGGAACATTTGTAAAAGAGAGAAACTATCACCAAAGTCAAGAGCTCAGTAAAATCATCAATGATAACAAAGAATCATTAGTATTACTAGTTAGTTCACATAGACAAAGACATAATGTTACAAATGAAACAGTTACTTTTTTATTTTTTAAAAAAGTGAATAGCACATTGAGTGATTTTATATTAGGCAATGAGCGCTGAATTGGTTCTTGAATAAGAGAAACCTCGTTTTATCCACGCACTTTTCTGAAATTTAGTAAGAAAAGTGACTTCTCACCATGTGCATCCATGACCTTTAAATAAAACAAAATGGAAGGATAAAAAATGATAAGGGCTTTTTTACCTCAAAAGCATTACAATTGTGATAAACATTAGAGCCTCGAAGAGACACACCTGCATGATGATTTTCCCATCTATGTCTTGTTAAAAACTCTGCACATCATAAATGGCAGCTACAAAAATAAACTCCCGCAGTTCAATTCAATGAATTGTTTTAAAAATTAACGTGCTCATGATATATTTAATAGCACACGTTTAACCTGAAGCCAGTTTTTTGGTTTGGGACTACCCTGGTTCATGATTTTCAACACCAGCACTTTTTTAGAATCACTGAATAAGATGCCTCATTTGAGAATTAAAATCACAAACACTACATGTAGAAGTATGGCAAGAATGTGAATGCAGGAATGATAGATTATGAGCTTTTTCCTCCAGAAAATGAGAAGTTCATGGAGCTTCTGGTTTCCTTGTATTAGTAGAGGAAGGTCCCCTTACTTTAGCAATCAAACATGAAAGCAACAACCAAAAAAGTCCCCGTATTGAGAAAATCGTGAAAAAATTAGTTTCAAGTGTGTCATCAGTTTCTTGAGAAATTTTGCTTACCAGTTCAAGAGGCACAAATTGAAGATTTCTCAGTAAAAGCCTTTCTAGTCTATTTGGCAAATGGTCCCTTTCCCATATAAAAGTAATCATAAAACATATTGTGCATGATAGAAAAAGATGAAGAATGCCACATTCATTCACCACAACAAGTCAACAAGCATAATGTAAGTGTATAAACTGTTTTCAGTTTTAGTTTATCTTTCAGTCAGAATTAGTTAGCACCGTGACCTACTGTTACAGGTCATTTTACCTCTGTAATACTCTTGTATAACCTGCAGTAACAGGTTCTTCTATCCTTTGTGTTGACCCTATATAAGGGGGTTCAATCTCTTGTAATAATCAGTTAATCAATCAATAATACTTTCTTTCACAATGATTAGATCTCTGTCTCTCTCTCTGTTTCTGATACTGTAATACATAACATCTCAGTAAATATCATAATAGATTGCAGTTGGACACTTGGACAGTATATAAAAAAGTTGTTAAGTGCTAGTCTATGACTCTAAGAAACACAAAAAAAGTGTTCGGGCTGTCATCTATTTGAGGAACAAGTGAAGAAAAGAGAACAATTCTGATAGAAAGAAGCATAAGGTAAAAGAACATTGAACCAGCTCAAAAGTCACTTTCCCAGGTTTCTAATCTCTCGACATATTACATGTGATAACTAGTTTTGGATAAAATGAATAGATCCCAAAGCTCCAATAGGCCTATTCCTGGGGCATAAAAATGAATTAGATGAGTTTCAAAAGAATAATTCCAACAAATTCCAGGAATTGCTATTTCCAGTTGATTCATCTCTCAACTCTAAACCATAAACTGTTTAGTATAATTTAACTTCTTATCTTACCCTTAAAAACAAAAACCGAGTTGTTCCTTTTCTCACCTCTAGGTAAGAATGAAGTAGCTTCGAGCAGTCCCATAAGAACAGTTGTTCCTTTTTCCCGTGTCTGATCCATCACTCATATAGGAAACCTATTTCCCATCAAAACAATCATCAATGGCATCAGAGAAGATCAAGAAATGTATGCCGTTTTACTACAATCATAGATTATCATACCATCTCATTTTATATTATGAATACTTAAGTCATACTGCAGTTGCATTTAGTGCATCAAGGCAAAAACCTACCATGCTAAATTTATATTATGCTAAAATATCATAAGTCTCAGATTGAGTATTATGGATGCATATTTGCATTTTACAAAGGCACAACCATCCAAAATTGACATTTTGAATAACAATTGGAATTAAGGACCAACAAGGCTACATTTTTACCATCCCAATCACATAAATAAAGAATTCAAATTGCAATAGCATCTAGATCCAGGGTCATCAATGGCTCAAGTATCCCATTCCGAAGTTATAGCACAAATAGCAAATTTCGATGTGGAAAAAATAGGCTAATCCAACACAGGCATACACTTCTTATTGCAATTGACAACTTTCAACATAGGGTCATCAAATCACATTAGATACCATCATGTAGATTATGAATAAAAATTAATATAAAAATTGCACTAAGGCCCGTCATCCATTACAAAATTATAGAAAAAAATATCCATCTTGTAGCCGGACTTTGGGTGACTAGACTCATAATATATAGCATAGTAACAGTTCAAGAACTGTATGCCAGATTGATAGTCTCCTCTAATTGTTACATAATAAGATGATATTATACCTGAAATAACTTCAGGAACAAAATGTGAGCTATGTGAATACTAGCTCAAAGCTACTGCCCCTGTCATTATAAATAGAATAGAACTAAGCATGATACTCGCAACAGTATGCAAACAATTATAAACATAATAGAACCGAGCATGATACTCGCTACAGTATGCAAACAATTATAAACATAATAGAACCAAGCATGATACTCACTATAGTTCAACAATGCACTTGATTCTAATTATAGAAATAAGAATAAACAACGGTGTCATTTTATAACTCCTTTGGGTTTAGCGTTCAAAGAGGAAAGAATTCATATTGCAATTTACTATAGGGTCATCGAATTCAATATATCAAGGGTCGTCAATGGTCAAGCATACCATTTTGAATTTATACCACAAACAACAAATTCTAGCATGGCAAAACATGTTAACCCAACATAGGCACGCACTCTCCTGTTTCCGTAGCAAAATTGCATTTGAGGCCATCAATTCACAATAGAAACAATCCCACAGATTATGAATAAAAATTCATATCAAAATTCCACTAAGCCTATCATCTAGCTTTTACATTATGAACAAAGTTCATATTGCAATTTACTTTAGGGTCATCGAATTCAAGATATTCAATCCATTACTTTAGGGACAGATTTGGGGTTACTTAGCCATGTATATGAGACCCCTTTTTGGATCGTGAAAAAAATATTTCCTCCCACAGTGACATTTCACAGTCCATGTAGAATCATCAAGACCTACACCATTCCATCACAATTTTATTATGAACATTCAATTCACATTTCAGCTGCATTTAAAGCATCATGCAAAACCGCACCATGCTGAATGAATAAAAAATTGAATTAGCTAAAGCAACCTATCTCAGATTATGAACGATGAATGAATATTTTCATTTTAACAAAAATGTACATTTTGAAAGCAACTGGACTTGAGAGTCATCAAGGTTACATTTTACCATCCCAATTATGAATAGAAAATTCATAATGCAATTGCATCTAGGTCCAAGGTCATCAATGGGTCAAGCATACCATCCTGTAGATTATGAATAAAAACTCATTAAATTTGCACTAAGGCCTTCATATCCAACTTTTACATTATGAACAAAGAGTTCATATTGCAATTTACTTTAGGGTCGTCTAATTCAAGATATCAAGGGTCATCAATAGGTCAAGCATACCATCTCGCATATTATGAACAAAAATTCATATTAAATTTGCACTAAGGCCTTCATCCAACTTTTACATTGTGAACAAATAGTTCATATTGCAATTTACTTTGGGGTCATCGAATTCAAGATAAAAAGGTTCATCAATGGGTCAAGCATACCATTCTGAATTTACACCATAAATAACAAATTTTAGCATGGGTAAAACATGTTAATCCAACATAGGCAGGCACTTTCTCGTTCAAATTGCCAAATTTCATTTGAGGCCATCAATTCACAATAGAAACCATCTTGTAGTTTATGAGTAAAAATTTGTATCAAGTCCATCATCCAGCTTTTCCATTATGAACAAAAGTTCATATTGCCATTTACTTTAGGGTCATCGAATTTAAGATAGCCAATCGATATGGGGTTACTAGCCACGTATATGAGACCCCTTTTTAGATTGTGAAAAACATATTTTCTACCAGTGACATTTCACAATCCATATCAAATCACAATAGAAACCAGCCCGCAGGTTATGAATGCAAATTCATATCAAAGTTCCACTAAGCCCATCATCCAACTTTTACATTATTAACAAAGTTCATATTGCCATTTACTTTAGGATCATCGAATTTAAGATAGCCAATCGATATGGGGTTACTAGCCACGTATATGAGACCCCTTTTTAGATTGTGAAAAACATATTTCCTCCCACAGTGACATTTCACAATCCATATCAATTCACAATAGAAACCAGCCCGCAAATTATGAATGTAAATTCATATCAAAGTTCCACTAAGCTCATCTTCCAGCTTTTACATTATGAACAAAGTTCATATTGCAATTTACTTCAGGGTCATCGAATTCAAGATAGCCAATTGATATGGGGTTACTAGCCATGTATATGAGACCCCTTTTTAGATTGTGAAAAACATATTTCCTCCCACAGTGACATTTCACAATCCATATCAATTCACAATAGAAACCAGCCCACAGATTATGAATGTAAATTCATATCAAAGTTCCACTAAGCCCATCATCCCGCTTTTACATTATGAATAAAGTTCATATTGCAATTTACTTGAGGGTCATCGAATTCAAGATAGCCAATTCATTACTTTAGGGTCAGATTTGGGGTTACTAGCCACGTATATGTGACCCCTTTTTAGATTGTGAAGGAAAAAAAAAGATTTCCTCCCAAAGTGACATTTCACAGTCCATATCAACCTTTTGGGTATGTATACCCTATTAAATTTGATTTGAGACGAGATTGAAGGTTCTTGAAAATCAATAATGCCCAGCAACATGCCCAAAAGACACCAAATATAAACCACAGGGACAAATCCGCTGGAAAGGAATTTTCAAAAATCACATTTAAAAGAAATTCGATTACTGTAGGAAACAAATAAATTGTCTCAAAACATTGTGGGTAAACAGTCTTGAGACACAGCGTATTTGCTCGTCGATGTCAAAGAAAAGTTAAAGAATTCAATATATCAAGGGTCATCTATGGTCAAGCATACAATTTTGAATTTAGGGTCATCGAATTCAAGATTAGGGTCAGTTTTGGGGTTACTAGCCACGTATATGAAACCCCTTTTTTAGATCGTGAAAAAAAGATTTCCTCCCGCAGTGACATTTCACAGTTCATATCATCATTTAGGGTTTGTATACCCTATCAAAAGAAGCTGTCTCAAAAGATTTGCAGAAAACACTGAGACAAAGCGTATTTGCTCAACGATGTCAAAGAAAAGTTAAAGAATTCAAGAAAGAGAGTTGAAAATCAAAAGAGGAAGAGATATAGCACTGTATCAGAAAATCAATTCAAACTACTGCATTGTTAATTAAAATTGCAAGTTTTAAATAAATATTGACAGAAATTGATGTTGCAAAGAAACGGACGGACGGTGAAAAGCGAAAAAAGAGACTTGTAGCAAAAAACCAAGAATTAAGACTTGTGAGACGTACCGGCCGACGACTCCCTTATCTCCGTCGTTCGCTGTCGGAGCAGCGCTTCCGGCTTCTCCCTTCTCCCTTTTCTGAACTCCTTCCGTTTCTTGGTTCTCGCTATCAAGTCTCAAGTCTTAAAAAGTACTATGCGTTTGGTTTGGCTCCCTTTTCCCTTCTTTATTTATACTAATTTTTTAATTATTACTGTTATTAAATATATAAATATATGTTTCTAGGGTTTAATTCTTATATATTTTTGCACTAAAAAAATTTATACCATCAACGAATAAAAAATTATTCTGCAAAAAAAAAAAAAAAAAAATCATAGTAGTCTGCTACTGCTATGGGTGACAATTATGACTGTTTAGATATATGCCGCATAAAAAATAATAAGAAAATCAAAAAAATTTATGATGTATTGTTTCGGTCAATTTTTGTAAAAATTTAACTTTATATATTTTAAAACAACTAAACAAACTAGAATGGAATTGAGTTTTCATTCTACTGTTTAGATTTTTTATGACAGGACAAAATAATAAGACTTTCATGTTATTTGACGTACTCCCTCCGTTTTCATTTATAAACAAATATACCCAGTTTTTTTGTTGCTAAATATAAGCATAAAAACTTTTTTCACGTAATATCTCAACTTTACATCTACTTATTATACAACTTTTACTTTTACCAATGGAATTTTTTTTTATTACACTACTTTTGTTTTTATCAATGCAGGAATAAATAGGGGCAATTTAAGAACAATATTTCTTTTTCTAACTTTTCTTAAAACACGTGTCTAGCCGCAATTTGCTTATATACGAAAACAGAGTATAGTTTATTTAGGAAAAACATTTATATGGCATACTACATATAAAATAAAATAAAAAATCATACTCCAAAGAGTGAAAATAATTATATCAAATGCAATGAAATTAAGCTGGCAACATATAATAATTCTTCATTCAAAACAAAAAATTCATCTATAAGAGTAAACATATGTTACAAAGGCAAAATACAAAAATCGTTATCATAATCATAATCATAATCATAAGTATTATAAACCATGGCTTTTTCCACCTAGGCTGACAAGTACGACCAATAGGAAAAAGCCACGCACATCTTAAATAAAATAGGTGGCAGTCCACCAAAGCAAACAAAACCAGCGCACATTGTAAACTAACGGCCCAGATTTAATCAAAAAAAAACAGTTGGTGTAATGGATGGTTGAGATCACGCTGAACATAATGATTCTGCCTATTATATGCACCAAAATTAAGGATCTGATTATTAAACGGAAATTAATAAAACCAGATCCTCCAATATGCTGCTTACGTTAATTATTTTAGGCAATATATTGTATCTTTGGAGTGTTCCAACTGGAAATAATACTGATTCTTTGCCGGCATTTAATTCCAAAAGCCAACCATTACATTACAATGCTACTTTAAAAGGAATGTTGTTGAAAATTCAAACAACACATAACCTACAATAGGAATAAAAATATAGCTCTTATCATGGACTTTAAAGAGGGCTCTCCCTCATTCATCCGTTACATTTGTCAAAATGGAAATCATTTGAACCAAATCCCCTCCTCAAGCTACTGTGCTTTCTGGTCGGTTATTCCCATATAAATCTATACATTAATTAGGAGTAATTCAGGGAAAACAAATTACTTCTAAATATAATTAAGCTGAATGGGTTACAATTCAAAATCATACTTCTAAATTCATAAAAGTTAATTTAGGTATTCAAACTATTTTCAAACAAAACTAGAAGATACAACCTTCAGTGCAATACCCCTCACATTTTTGCTTTTGTTTCTACTTTATATTATATTTCTTTCTCTCAATTCTTTGACCTCTGACCTAATCGATTTCTCCTTTTTTGCAAGAGATAGGAATCGTTCGTGGATCTGCAGGTGCCACAACGAGACGATCTAAAACCCATTGTTGGGCTTCAACTAAAAAACCAATAAAGGTAGCGATTATAGAATTTGGGAATTCTTTTTTGCATAAGTGATTATAGATTTCTCCATGCCGAGCATTTTTTTGAAACTTTTTTATTGCAGCTTTGGACTTTGGATAGGAAATATCAAATAAGTTGTTGCATCCCAATGTTTTTGAAAGGAATGGGAAATTGGGGTTTTTACCATGCTGGTGATTTCACAATGGAGGATGGCAATTCATCAACAAAAATAACGACACACACTAAAGGTAGTCAGTGTTTGGATTCTGTGTTTATTTACCTAAGTGAAAGGTCCAATAAAATTTAATGAGTTTTATTGCTTTCTAATGTACTTTTTGTTTTGTTCATTTGGATTTACTTATTTTTGATAGAGCTATTGATGGTACTGTGTTTTACGTTTTCATTGGCTCCTTTTTTGGGAGCGACTGCATTTCTCCTTTTCTGATCATGTGGTTAAAATTTAAGAAGTTTTAAACCCCATATTTTCTTCTTCATAAAGTTTTCTATTTGCTTTGTTGGCTATTGTCTTGACAAATATCGCTGGCATCCTGACTGTTGTAGGGGCTGCACGAGATTACTATAAAAATAATAGCAAGTCATCTCTTTTGTCCATCGACTTAGAGAACATGGGGTGTGAATGTCAGCGTTTATTTTATAATGAATATACGTTTAGCAAATAAAGATGTTTACATACACTAAGTTACTTTTTTTGAGAGTTTTGTAACTGAACTGATACATTCCTATCATCTGAAAACACTACCAACGCTGTTGTTGCAATCTGTTTTGCAGGGTTATGATTAGGCATCATAGTTACTTACTATATGTGACTAGCTTGCTATCCTCTCAAATAGAATATGACCTATATGAATAGCTTTACGTTGAGTTGTGTAATTTTGTATATTGTTTAATTTCCTCAGAGTTAGTTTGTGCATGTAAACATAAATATGTTAATTTAAGTTTTAGCTTTTGCTCAGTATTTACTCGGTATTTGTTTCTTCATTTGAGTTTTTTTTTATTATAGATGGTTTTGGGTTTTAATTGTCATTTTTCAGGTAGTGATATATCCAAGAGGCTATGCATACTCATGATAAGATTCTCTTAAATCTGCTATAGAAACATCCCAACCAATCTAACTGGAAATTCATTACCATTGGAGATGTAGATTGTGAAAGGTTTAACTAACAATGCATACGTTTTTGTGATTGAATTAATGACATGAACTATTATAGTAATTGTGTTACTCAAATTCTATAATCAAACTTTTTAGGTTGGAAAATCTCAAAATATTTATTTATTTTCTTTTCTTTGTAATACTTTCGAACCACTGCGCTTATAAGCTAACACGATTTTTGAAAGGATCGCTCAAATAGGTCACTGAGAATTGAGTGACTAACTGATAAAAGGCTAGGCTACACACTAACTTTTCTTCATTGAATTCATGCTTGCATTTATTATCAACACATGGCCATATATAGCCAAACACAAAAGCAATTCTTACAAAGGGAAAAGGATACCCATCCTAAAAAGCTACAGCTGTAATAGTACAATTTTGCAACGGGAATATATAGCTGTCCTAGGTAAGAGCTTCTAGAATTATTCTTTCACATTGCAAGCCGCAGCCAACCCTAAATTCTTTAGGGTGTCACAAAATCCTTCAGATATTTGGGCCGGGTATGGTTCCTTTTGGGCCTGGTCTGGCGAATCACTTTCTGAGCAATAGGAAATTCTTCTTCTTCTAGTTCCACCTCCTCTTCTTCTATTGTTACCGTAACATCCCTCTCTTCTTCCACATCAACCTTGTCCTCAAGGTTGAAAAAAGGATAGGCAGCAGCAAACTCTTCCAATGTTTCCCAAGTAGAATCCTCAGGAAATAGACCACTCCATTGCACCAGAATCATGTTCTTTCCATCTTTGATCATTTTGTCCAAGATAGCAATCGGCTGGATTATTGGCTGATTTTCAATGGATTCAGGAGGTAGTTCAAGTGACGGGTCAGCAGCTCCAAAGCATGGTTTCATTTGTGAGACATGAAACACAGGATGTATACGACTTGAAGGGGGTAGTTGAACTTCAAATGCTACATCATTAATAGCTCTCAACAGTTTAAATGGGCCATAAAAACGTTTAGATAGCTTTCTCTTACGGTAACCAGCCACTGAGACTTGCCTAAAGGGTCTCAGCTTCACAAAGACTAAATCACCCACTTTAAAAGGGTGTTGCAAGCGACGTTTATCAGCATGAGACTTCATAGCAGCTTGTGCTTTGGTTAGCTTCTTTTTAAGCATGTCCAGAATTTTGTCGCGGGTCAATAGCTCATTTTCAACAGCTTCTAAAACACTACTGCCAGGTAAATATTGAGTGAGGGAAGGTGGAGGCTTACCGTAAACAGCCTGATATGGAGAGATGCCTGTGCTATCATGTATAGACGTAAACAATACTGCTGTAATGCTTTATTTACCACTTCTGTTTGGCCATTGCTTTGTGGATGATAGGCCGAAGACATGCGAAGCTTGGTACCACTGAGGCAAAAGAGTTCTTGCCAAAATTTGCTTAGAAAAACTGGATCTCTGTCACTGATTATACTTTTGGGCATGCCATGAGTGCTGCAAATCATCTTAACAAATAGTTCAGCAACTTTAACTGCTGTAAAATGAGTGGTGAGCATGCCAAAGTGGGCAGCCTTAGAGAGTCTATCTACTACAACCAGAATTACTGTGTGACTTTGGAAGGAAGGGAGCCCTACAATGAAGTCAAGAGAAACATCTTCCCAAACTTGGGTAGGGGGAGGGATTGGTTGTAGCAATCCATAAGGAAGGTGTGCTGGAATTTTGGTTTGTTGACAAACAAGACAAACTTTCACATAATTAGTTACATCTTGGCGCATTCCTTCCCAAAAAACATTTTCTTGCAGCCTCCCCAAAGTCTTTGTGATACCACTATGACCTCCAATAAGTGAGGAGTGAAATTCCTCCAACAGTGATAGTTTCAAAGGTGAATTGGAAGGAATATAAATATTACCTTTGTGAATCAACAAGTCTCTAATCACCTTGAATTGAGGGTAACTAGCAGGTTGTTGTTGAACATTAGTGAGGAGGTCTTGATAAGCTTTGTCAAGGTTACAAAGTTCTCTAAGCTTATCCAAGAATTCACAATGAGGAATAGTCAATCCCATACAACTAGGATTGTGTTCATGAGCGCGTGAGAGAGCATCAGCCACTTTATTTTGAGCACCAGGCTTATACACAATCTCATAAGAAAAACCCAATAATTTGGCCAAATAGAATTGCTGCTCGGGGGTTTGTATAACTTGCGTCATGAGTTCCCGGAGGCTGCGTTGATCAGTGTGAATGGTAAATTTCCTGCCCAACAAATAAGTACGCCATTTTTTTACTGCGGAAGTAATGGCACAGAGCTCGCGAACATAAGTAGATGCTGTCAGCATTCTTGGACAGAATTTCTTGCTGTAATAACAAATGGGATGATCATCTTGACACAGAACCGCCCCCATACCAAGACCAGAAGCATCAGTTTCCAAGATGAATTCACCCTCAAAATTCGGAAGTGCCAAGACAGGCGCCTCGGTCATAGCTTGTTTGAGCTGAATAAATGCTGATTGTGCATCAGCAGACCAGGAAAATGCTTCCTTCTTTAAAAGTTCAGTCAATGGAGCAGCAATGGAAGCATAATTACGAACAAATTTGCGATAAAATCCTGTCAGACCAAGAAAACCACGGAGTTGCTTGATATTCTTTGGCTGAGGCCAATCAAGCATAGCAGAGATCTTCTCTGGGTCAGGACCTACACCCTCGGCAGAAACAATGTGACCCAAGTATGATATAGAAGGTTGAGCGAAGGAACACTTCGAGTATTTGAGATAAAAATTGTTATCAACCAGCAACTGAAAAACAACCTTAAGATGTTCTAAATGGTCCTGCAGTGAACGACTAAATACCAGAATATCATCAAAGAAAACAATTACAAATTTACACAAATAAGGCTCAAACAACATGTTCATAGTAGCTTGGAAAGTAGAAGGTGCATTACACAAGCCAAAAGGCATCACAAGAAATTCATAGTGGCCTTGGTGAGTGCGAAAGGCAGTTTTTGAGGTATCACCTGAGTTCATACGAATCTAATGGTAGCCTGAGCGAAGATCCAATTTGGAAAAGCAGTGTGTGCCATATAGCTCATCCAAGAGTTCATCAATGGATGGAATAGGAAAGCGATCTTTCACCGTGATAGCATTCAATGCCCGGTAATCAACGCAAAAGTGCCATGAGCCATCCTTTTTTCGAACCAACAATACAGGTGAAGAGAATGAACTAGAGCTTGGTTGTATGATGCCTTGGGATAACATATCCCTAATTTGTGCTTCAATTTCTTGTTTTTGAAAGTGAGGGTAACGGTATGGCCTGACATTGACTGGGTTGGAATTAGGTTGAAGTGTGATATGGTGGTCTGTTTGTCTAAGTGGTGGCAGTTGGTGAGGTGGTTCAAAAAGGGTGGTGAAGGTGTCTAGGAGTGTAGAGATGGTTGGTGGTAAGGTTGCTGTTTGACTTGAAGGTTGGTCAGGGGTGAGTATATGAAGATGCAGGGCTGTGTCAATGGCTTGAGTAGAGACCATACGACGCAGTTGGTGTAGTGAGGCTTCTTGAGGTTGGGGTATTGGGGTACCTTGAAGTTCAACAGTTTTACCATCAATAAGGAATTTCATTATGAGAGATGAATAATCTGTGAGTATTGGCCCCAATGTTTTCAGCCACTGAACACCCAAAACTAGTTCAGCTCCACTAATAGGTAATACAAAGAAATCAACCAGAAAAATATGCTCACCAAAACGTAAAGGGAGCTGGAGACACTAATGTGTGCAAGGTAACTCTTCACCATTGCCTACAATCACATTGAAAGCATTAGTTGGTTGTAAAACCAATCCTAAAGCTTTAGCAATCCTGTCCTGAATGAAGTTATTAGTACTACCACTATCCACTAGTACCATAACTTGAGTTTTGCCAATGTACCCAATGACACGCAGAGTTTGAGGAACAGAATGACCTAACAGAGCATGATAACTGATAATGGCCATTTCATCTTGTGGCTGTGGGTTGTTCTCTTGGTTGGGGTTAGAGTTTGTGGGAATGTCTAATAAGAGATGAGTGGCTGGGGTGGGAGGTGGGTCATTTGGTTCTGGTTCAGCGATGAGTAGATGAAATCTGCGTTGACAACGATGACCTGTGTGATATAGCTCATCGCAGTTATAGCACAGACCTTTGTCACGACGAGCTTGTAATTCAGCCGGAGAGAGGCGTTTGATGGGTGGGGTGGTTTTTGTGGTTGGAGGGTTAGGGTTCGTGGTCAAGGCGGGTCTTTGTGGGGGTTTAAGAGTGGTGCTGGCTTGAGTGGTGGGAGTGGATGGGTTGGGTTCAGAACGACGGTAAGGGTTTGTATTTGGGCGGTCATTGAGTTTTGCTTCTTGCAATCTAGCAAGGCTGATGGCATGCGAGAGTGACAAGGGTTGGAAAGCTTGTACTTCTCTTCTAATTGCAGGCTTCAAACCAGAAATAAAGCAACTGAGGTAGAATTCTGGGTTCAATCCGACGATACGGTTCGCCAGGTTTTCGAAGGCTGCTTGATATTCAGCTACTGTAGTGGTTTGGCACAACTTGAACAAGGCACCCTTCGGATCATCGTAGTGTGAAGGAGCGAAACGAAGCTCAAGAGCTTGCAGAAACATTGGCCATGACAGCAATTGTCCATTGGAGTGCATCCATTGGAACCAAGTGAGGGCTTCACCCTCCATGTAAAACGACGCGATGCGAAGACGCTGATCCGCCGCCGTGTGGTGAAAATCAAAGAATTGATTGATTTTGAAAATCCATGCTAGGGCATCAGTACCGTCAAATTTGGGAATATCAAGTTTGATGGTGGTGTTGGAGAATGGGTGAGTGAGGCTAGGGTCATGTGTGAATGGGTGGAGTGGTGGAAAGCCTGGAGGGGGAAGACGAGCACGGATGGTGCCCATTTCAGTGGTGAGTTGCGTGATGTCATTTCGGAAGGATTGTTGGGTTTGTAGGATTTGGTTGATGGCGGCTAGGATTTCTGAGTTATCGTTGGATGAGGACATAGTTCAATGAAGGCACCAATGAAAGGATCGCTCAAATAGGTTACTGAGAATTGAGTGACTAACTGATAAAAGGCTAGGCTACACACTAACTTTTCTTCATTGAATTCATGCTTGCATTTATTATCAACACATGGCCATATATAGCCAAACACAAAAGCAATTCTTACAAAGGGAAAAGGATACCCATCCTAAAAAGCTACAGCTGTAATAGTACAATTTTGCAACGGGAATATATAGCTGTCCTAGGTAAGAGCTTCTAGAATTATTCTTTCACATTGCAAGCCGCAGCCAACCCTAAATTCTTTAGGGTGTCACAAAATCCTTCAGATATTTGGGCCGGGTATGGTTCCTTTTGGGCCTGGTCTGGCGAATCACTTTCTGAGCAATAGGAAATTCTTCTTCTTCTAGTTCCACCTCCTCTTCTTCTATTGTTACCGTAACAATTTTACTTTTTTTTAACATATTTTGTGACTTCTAGCAAATGATTAAGAACTAAACTACTACGAATAGAGTAACATGTAATTTAAGAGAAGACGAAGTTTCGTAAGCAGTGTTGATACAATCTCGAAATATGGGAGCGGTGCTCAAATATTGATGCTCAAAGAAGAGGTAAAATGACAATTTTCACTTCATAGATAGGATTACATGTACCGATCTTCTTTTGGAAGACTAATGAACACCTTATTCTTTGAACTTTAAAGAACCAGGCATGTGTGGTTTGGTTCCCAAACATCATGGACCAATTTGAGAGATATGTTGTCAATAGATTATGTGTTCAGAGTCTTTATCCATCATGGAATTAACATTGTAAGTTAGTCTGATTGAAAATTGGACACTGTAAGAAATATTTTTTTGTTAATTACAATTGATTTTTTACTATAGCATTTGAAGTTGTTTTTTGGCTCCTGTATATAGTACACATGTTGTTTGTAGCTGTTTGGAGGTGGTGAAATGACTTTCTTTCTTCATTATTTACTTCTTTTAATTAACACACATGGGACACCGTAAGTAATACTTCTCCTGTTAATTTTAATTGATTTTTTACCATTGGAGATGAAATTATTTTTTGGCTCCAGTATATAATAATACACATGTTGTTTGTAGGTGTTTGGAGGTGGTGAAATGACTTTCTTCATTTTTTACTTTTCTTAATTACTATTTTTTTTACTTGAAATGTTAGTGCTTGAATATACATCTTACAATTTTTATTGTTATGTTCATTGTCATGCCATATACATCTATACAGTTTACTATTTTATACAAATTGAAGACCTTTGCCACCGGCTCATTCAATACACGTGTCCTATATCGAAAGTCAAATTGAAGACCTCTATCACATTCAGCAATGATATTGTTTTTCTTTCATTCTTTTGACTTTTTACTTTTCATGTTCTTCACTTTTTTATTACCTTGCAACAACCCTTTTATAGTGAAAGAAAGTTGATTAAGCAAATAATTCAAAAAAAAAAGTGATTCCACGCATACTGATTGTTTTAATTTGAAAAGGAACTAGATATACTTCTCTTTTGGTATTTTTCATAGGCGATTCACTAAGTTGAACCAAAGTGAGAGTATTTGAAGTTGAAGTATGAGAACAAAGTTGTGGTGGACGACGGGGTGACTGCCACGGTCGGTATTTAATATGATGTTACAATGTATTTATATGTTTTGTCTTATATGAGGAAATGGAATTTGTGTCTATTCTTTTCATTTCAGGTTCTCAGGTGTCATGGATCTTTGGTGAATCGTGAGCTTGGAAAGCTTTCATGCTGTTTGGACTACTTTAGGCAATTAAGTTTTTGGAAGTTCATTGCATATATAATTTTCATTTTAACTTGGTGATTTGTGCAGAGTTGTCCTTAAGTACATTACATAAATATTTTATTATAAATGTATATTATTTCATTTTATTATTAATTGATATTTTTAGTTATTTTATATGTATTTTTAATTAAAAATATTAGCAACATATTAAAATGTGCTTACTTTCATGTCTTTATTCATTTGATATTTTTTAATATCAAAATATAAAATGAAGACAAACTTTTATATTTTATATTTAAGTATTAAGGGTTTAAGCATTTTCTTAATGATCATTTCTATATAATAAGGGTACTTATTAATATGTATATGAAACGAAAGTCAAATAGTGGAAGGGATTTTTGTATGGTACAAAAAGGTACAATTAGTGTGAGATAAAATAAGCAATTTCATCAAAGGAACATATGAAGACAAAAAACCAAAAAAGAGATAGCCATCAATCGTAAAAACTTAACAGACAAATTAAGTACGTGAAGAGAAGGAATTCTAATTTAGATACAAACGTAAATATCAATTTGGATAACAAAAAAAAATAGAAGGAATACCAATTTGAATAATGGATAGGACAATAATGTATAAATTTTACAGTGAACAACGTAAGTAACAGATGATGATGTGGTCAACGGCATACATGTGTTCCTACTTTTTTTATTGTAATGCGATAACAAGTAGAATATTCTCAAAAAACTAACCTGATTTCACTGGAAGAGAACACTTCAACCCAATTCGATATTCAACCTTCGACAATGGGAACTAAGAGAATCTTATATCCATATAAATGTGCATAACAAATTGCACTATTTAACGTTTTTTAGGTAACAAATCTACTACAATCTTAAAGAATCTTAACACCCTAATAATTCACATATAAGAAAACGATATTATAAAATATATACGTTTTGACAAATAATTAAATATACAAATTTGTATAAAATCTTTATAAGTATATGTTAATAATATATTTAGCTAAAATTATTATAGAACATAATAGCTTAATTTTAGATAGTGTCCAAAGTATTTAATATCTCACACAATGAACTTAAATATACAGCTTCTGTTTTTTTAATTCCTAAAAAATTGTCAATTTTTAAGTTACAAGTGAATGTCGACCCGTACTGGCACGGGTGAATCATACTAATAGAAATAATATGTATTTTTCTTGTCAAGGCTAAAAAATAAATTAATCATCTATAAAAATAAGGATATTTATGGAAACAAAATTTTATCCACACAAATATCAGCTAATCTTGCCTATTTATCTGATTAGAGGGCAATAGGATCTATGTGGTTGTTCCAAGGTGTTATGGATAAGGCCCAATTTTGTCTAGTAACAAATAGGCCCATTAGTAAAAGGCCCACATCGGTGACAAGTCCATTCATCAACGGCCCAGATCAAATCACCTGATCCAATGGCTCAGATTCATTAGGTCAACACCACCAAACTCTATAAATACTCATTCAATGCTTCATTAATGGTAAGCTATCTCTCTCATTAATACACCTGTGATTGACTACCTCCTTGACTTGAGCGTCGGAGTGTCTTTGCAGGTATAACACACACATCGGGTCGGACCATCTCGGATCAAGCACTCATCCTACCATCTATCTCAGATCAACCTTCTAGGTCGGAAATACGGTACAGAACAACACGAGGGAAGAAATGCAAACATGAACGACAAATGTTGACCGAAAACATGACATGTGTAATCCAGAATTTCACAATTTGCAAAAATGTTTTCCCTTTTGAGGGAGGTTAATCTTCCTGATCCTGAATTTCAATTTAAAGATTTTGGAAAGATTCTCAACAAGCAATATGAACCTGATCAATTATATGGTAGCTTTACACAAATGATTTTGGAAAGATACTCAAATGATCAATCATATGATCAAATAGAACCTCTAGAGTTTTATCAAATCACTCTTAAAAAAAATAGGTCTGCGTCTTAAATTGAATGCTGATAAATATAATTGTCATTTGATAATTTATAAATTGAAATACCAGTATCAGTCGTAGCTTGAGATCTCAAAATTATGTGGAAGTGAAGAGGGTCTCTTTGAGAGTGCTCCCCTGCTAAACTGTCATCTAAGGAGAACATCAAAAAATAAAAGATTTGATTGTTCTGTAGTCATGGAAGTTGGAAATCACTACAAGTTGCTGCTACTTTTCTTCTAATGGATTACTATTAGGATTTCAGCATTCAATATGTTAAATGCTAAAACTTTTCATTTTCCTATGTTGCTGTGTTAATTGTCCAAAGGATTATTGTACTATCTTTTTTCACCAACAACAGGTTGACCCTTTAAGGTTTTAATATGAGTAGAAGTTAATGGCTACATTGTCTATTTGGCCATATTAATTTTATATCAGTTGATGTTTAAAAGGATACTAATTTACTTTGATTTCAATGAAGGAGCATCATAATTCTGCATATTTCTCCTGATTTCACAGTTACTTTGATATCAGCTTTTGTCCAACGGTTGTTTTCCATAATTCCCAAGATTTCACATAATTATTCATAGTAAGGCATGCACACTCTTGACCATTAACTTATCTACTTCACCATTTTCATCCACCAAGACACTGAATAAGACTTATCTTCTATACATCTTCTAATCCATTGGCCACATTTTTTTTTAATTAAATACAAATAGGAAAGTTCGCATACTTCAGTACAAAAAAGTATGGAGAGGAACCAATTTGTTGAACTTGGAGAACAAAACTAAATGCAACGTGGTAGCAGAGAAAAATAATATCATGTGATGGAATTGATTAAGGATGGCTTAATTGTCATGTTAAGTAGAAATTTTCTTATATTTGTTTGTATTTTATACCTTGAATACATTTTCCACTTAATTCTATTGTTTCATGATATTATATTTTTCAATTGGCAATTTCTATTATTTATTTTTAAGATTTTCTCGAAACGAATTAGGAGATATGTATTTTCGAAATCACGGGAAAGTATTGTTTTAGTTGATCTTGACAACAAGGTTGAATATGATTGCGATCTTATTTCGGATTTACCGAAACAAAGACGAGAAGTATCGTACAACGGTATGATACAAATTTGCAAGAAGTAGCAAACTTTAAGATAAGAAATAAATTAAGCTTTGTTATTGATAGTCCTCCTGAACGTCTATTCGTGAAGGTTCTAAAGAAAGGCGGTAGAAGAAATGAATGAGAGACTAGTTATCTAAATGTAGAAGATTTGTCTTTGGGTTTTAAATTTTTCTTTGTGCAAGATGGACATGTAACCTGTTGTTGTTTAAATTTTCATGGCAAAATGACTATTATTCTCCTCCTAATCATTTTAATTGTAATTTTGTACTACTTATAATTTGAATATTGTTCTACTTAATTTTTTTTTTGTTTTTTCGGAACTTATGAATTTTTCCCACTACAACAAAACAATTTTATAATTTAGTTTTTCTTAAGGCATAATATGAAATGAAACACATCATCATGTCATTAACAAAACTATTAGCTAAATTTAATCATCACCCTCTCCTACTCATAGTGTTATAGGTCATTTGTGTTACTTATAATATTCATTTTAACTACATTTATTTACCTCTATTTTTATAACACAACTTTTAAAATTAGAATTTCAGTTTAAATAGTAATGCCACGTAACGTGATAAGCCCGTGCAGGTGCACGGGTATGTTACTAGTTATATCAACAACATACAATAAATGTTGGGTAGAAAGATAGTTTTAGTAAAAGGTGATACAAGTGTTAGATGTAGTTGAAGTGAAATTGAGTCACAAGGAAATGGATTTTGAATTATGATTCTTTAAAATTTTATTGAAACAACTCAACAAACACTGCAAAATCCCCAAAATAATGATTTTCGTAACAATCAAATAAGAACATGTTAATCAAAAGTAGCGACAATGTACTAAGCAAAATTGAAGGGATGTGATAGAGGACGGGAGGGCGTGATTGCGGCGAAGTGCGAAATTTGACATGGAGGAGGAGCATAAACAGCGAGTCAGCGAACCACAATGTGAACCACAACATTAGCTAGAATCATGACGTGGCGGAGAAGTGTGAAGTGTGAACTGCGACATGGAGGAGAGTGATTGAATTGATTCTTCTAACCGAGTCTAGAGCGTTTAGGGTTAGGCTAGCACATGCCAACAACTGCAATTGAAAGTTTGAATTGGATGCCAATAGGCAACAAGACTTTTTCTTTAAAATGGGATCATAGGCCAATAGGGCCAAAATTAATAAATTGTAACTAGTTAAAAAATGCAAGTTCACTCGTTATTGAATTTTAAAAGTGTCAGGCTAACAAGCATCCCATGACGGGTTTAATTTTCGGCCCAAATTCATATTTAGTGACCCAACCCACTGTTCCACCCTAATTTTGTCCGACATTTTATTTTAATTCCTTTTTAAATAAAAGAGCTAGAATCATGTCACAATCTATAGACGACAACGAATATAGAAAATCCAATTCAATAGAAAGGCACCTGAAGGAACACCTGCTAGTGGTGGTTTGCTTGTAATTATCATCCATGAAGTCAAAGACGTTGAAGGAAAACACCATACTAATCCATATGTACACATCATATTTAAAGGAGAGAAAAACCAAACATGTAAAGAAAAATAGAAATCCAATATGGGGTTAAAGGTTTCAATTTATGTTGGAAGAACCCCCCACTCATGATAGGCTTCATCTTGAAGTTCAAAGTGCCTCCTCAAAGTTTACAAATTGAGAACAAGAAGATAAAAATACCCAAAATTCCAGCTACTTTACGTGGGCAATATCTCTCTCCTCAGACCTCGTTTCGACGATCCGAACAGTGAAAGTGAAGATATATGTCTCACGAACTAGGTTTCAAAAAATGAAGGTGATCCAACGATTAGCGAATCTGGAATTGCACATTTACGATGACATGTTTGAAAAAAACGGGAATTGCTTTCTCTAAATGAGAATTGTATTCTCTATCTTGTTTTTGTCCCACATTGCTTGGGAGAAGCAAGAGTCATCTAACATTTGGCTATAAAAGAGGTTGACATGCGAAGACTAGAGAAAAAAAAGATTTGGCGGGCTAAGTGATCTTTTGGGCTAAGCCTTTGCGGTCCATTTCACTAAGAGCCTGTCTTTGATTATGTTGCACGCTTTGATTGAGTCGGCTTTTCGGTTCCCAAAGCAGTTTTTTTTTTGCAACAGACGGTTTTAGGGGGTCAAAATGAACCAGATGGGAGCCTTGTTCGCGGTTGACCTGGACAGACCTATCGACCCACTTCGACATTCGTCATGTTAAGGTTAGTTTTGTATTTAACTTTTTTTATATACATATTTATTTATTTATCATTTATTTATCGTTTGTTTATTTATTTATATATGTATATCTATTTATGTACGTGTGTATGTATATAGTTATTTATTTTTTAGTCTACTCTTTATTAATTTTTAGTTTTGTCATTTTTTTAATGCACAAATTATTTTCTTTGTCAAAATTTCAAAAAAAACCTTTTCTTCTAAAATGAATAGGGGATTAAGTCGAATGTACATTCGGGTTAGTCAGCGTTTTAGGATGAATGAGTCATACGACTCAATAGTCCTAGAGCCCCTATAAAAAATAACAAATCAATAAATACACCTCTTTTCCAAAATAGGGGACTAAGTCGAATGTACATTCGGGTTAGTTAGCGTTCTAGGATGAATGAGTCGTACGGCTCAGGAGTTTTAAAATCCCTATTCTAGGATGAATGAGTCGTACGGCTCAGGAGTCCTAAAATCCCTATTCCAATAAAATCAAACCACCACACATCAAGCTTTTTTCGAACTTCAAAAAACTCTAAAATAGGGGACTAAGTCGAATGTACATTCGGGTTAGTCAGCGTTCTAGGATGAATGAGCTGTACGGCTCAGGAGTCCAAAAATCTCTATTCCAATAAAATCAAACCACCACACATCAAACTATTTTTTCAAACTTCAAAAAACTCTATTTTCAGAAAATAGGAGACTAAGTCGAATGTACATTCGGGGTAGTCATTATTTTAGGATGAATGAGTTGCACAACTCAGTAGTCCTAAAATCCCTATACTAAAAAACACCATCCAACAAACTTTTTCTACCCAAGAACTACATAGCTTTGATTTCTCCATCGCACTTGGAGATACGTAGGAGCAGGGGCCCGCTCCTGTCAAGCGCAAAAAACTAAAAAAAATCTTTTCTTCGTCTTTTCTCATTCAAATAAAAACGGTAAAAATAAACGTAAAATACAATTGATTAGAAGGCAACCTTCTTTAGGAAGGATGTCGTGGGGTGCTAATACCTTCCCCACACATAACGGACTCCCGAACCCAAATCTGGTCTCAAGGACCTTATCCAAACTAAAGGGATTTTCCAATATTTGCCCTTAAACTAAAATTTGGTGGCGGCTTTATTCATGAACCTTTAAGGAATCCTTTCCCGAATTTTTCGATCGCTACACCCACTTATTTTGTCGGGCAAGTTTGGCGACCCATCGACTCTGGCCTCATTTGGACGGCTTTAGTTAGAACCTACCTGTTTACCGTGGATTTTGGTAAACACCGCTGGTCTCCAATTTGGTTAACTTGCAGGATCAACCAGTGAATCCTAAGACCATTTGTGTTTAGAGTTTTTAGTTTGATGTGATGTTCTTCAGTGTTTTGCGTTTTAAACAGAAAAGAAGAAAAAATAATTGATTCCTTACGCGCGAAGCAATCAAGATATTTCAGGGAAGAAGGACTTGAATTGTAAAACACATAAAGGTAAAGAGAAAACAGAAGTAAATTGCATTAAAATGAAAGAGAATGGTACACAAGATCATACATTGTTCTCTGACTCGTTTTTCTCTTGAATGCGGAAGTTAGAGCGTGAGAATTGCAATATGAAATTGTGACCTTTGTTTCTTCTCAAAAACTACTATTTATACTAAGCAGAAACTGCCCTAAAACAGTTATAAAAATGATAGCAACCGCTCCTCTTTTCGACCAACTGCTAGTTCTTCAGCGCATAACTGCTCTGTTTTCTGTCTGTCGAAAGCTTGTGTCCATTTTCCTCTTTCTTGCTTTTGCTTCCCCGAAAGCTTGTCGAATTTACCCTGCACATGACCATTTTCTCTATCGAAATACTTTGGTCTTTGTCGAAATATAAGTCAAGCCTTGTTGACCATTTTCAATGAAGCCTGTCGAAATTACAGGCTAACAAATTGCCCCCCAAAAATGTCTTTTTCGACTGAGCTTAAGGCAAAGGAAGAAAAAGAGCATTTTTGAATTCAATGTCGAAATAGGTTTTACACTTGATCGGAATATCTCACCTACCTGACATCATCACTGTTAAATGTTGTTGGCGTTATTCCTATATTGGTGTACCACGTGGCCTTCAACGTTCTGCTTATAATTCTGACAATGCTCATATGGCAATCACAACTTCTTTTGAATGCCACGTACTTACGCTTTCTTTATCTTTATTCCAGCGTTATTTTAACTTCTTTCAACGTTGGCTTATACTTTTTCAAGTATTTGCCATTTATACGCAAAATTCTTTCATCAGCGCCAATCTCTTTGACCTCATATGCGCCGTTTGAATAAACTTGTAAAATTTTAAATGGTCCTTCCCAACTTGGGGACCATTTACCTAGGACTCTATCTTTTCGATCCATAGGTAAAATGACTTTCCAAACTAAGTCTCCCACGTCGAAAGTTTTCAATTTGACTTTCTTATTGTACACCTTAGCTACTCTTTCCTTTTGTCTTGTGAGCACATCTAATGCATTTAACCTGTCCTCATCTGAATCAACTAATTCATCTAGCATCATACTCCAATAATGATCAGATGGGATTTCAAATTGTCTTTGAATCCTAATTGATTGAAAACAAATTTCTGCTGGTAATACTGCATCATGCCCAAAAACAAGTTTAAAAGGAGTATTATTAATTGATTCTTTGGGAGATGTTCGATACGCCCATAAAATTTGGTTAAGTGTCTTATGCCAATTCTTGGGTTTTTGCCCAACATGTTTTTTAATCAAACTAATGATAATTTTATTGGCTGCTTCAACTTGACCATTTGCTTGAGCGTAGTATGGCGTCGAACTCAACAATTTAAAACCATTTTCAGCAGCGAATTCGACCATTTTCTGACCAATAAAAACCGAACCTTGATCTGTGGTGATAGTTTCAGGCACACCGAATCTATACAATATATGGTCTTGAATAAAACTAATTACTGCCTCTTGATTAACATTATTTAAAGGAATAGCTTCCACCCACTTAGTGAAATAATCTATCCTTACTAATATGAAACGATGGCCTTTCGACGAGTTTGGCTTAATTTCGCCAATTATATCCAAAGCCCATCCTCTAAATGGCCAAGGTTTCACGATAGAATGTAATTCATTTGCAGGCACATGTTGTATCCCTGCATGCTTTTGACATTCTTGGCATCCTTTGGCAAACTCTATGCAATCTTTTAACATGGTTGGCCAATAAACGCCTTGTCGAAAAAGAAGCCATTTCATCTTATGGCCTACTAGGTGAGCCCCACACGTTCCACTGTGAACATTGGATATTGCCAAGTACGCCTCATTTTCGCTAAGACATTTGAGTAAAACTCCCTCTGGGGTTTTCTTAAACAACTCATTTCCCATAATCACATAACTTAAGGCTCTATACTTGATCTTTCTATCAGTCATCCCTGTGGGATTCTCCAAGTAATTAACAATTTGTCTTCGCCAATCATTATTTGACAAATTGTTGATGGCAAAAACTTCGAACACGTTGTCACAATACCCTTTGTCAAAAACTTCAAAAGTTTCATTTTCATTAAAAATTTCATTTGGCTTAGTACTTAAGGCTAAAGAATCGGCCTCTGCCCCCTCAAGTTTTTGCCTTGACAAAGTTTCTAGTGACATGTTCGTCGAAATTAGTTTGTTTTTAATTTCGATTAGCTCCGTTAAGTTTTCTTTCGAAACTTTATAACCTGAAGCTAGCTGTGCCAAATCATTCGCCTCTTGATTTGCAATACGAGGCACATGCTCGATTTTAACGTGATCAAAACGTTTCAATAATGCATTGGCAGCAATAAACTAAGTAATCAAATTTTCCCTTATGCACTTGTATTCTTTCGTTAATTGCTTGATTACTAATCCAGAATCACCTCTTATTTCGACCTGCTTTGCCCCCAAGTTTAACAGAATTTCGAGTCCTGCTATTAAGGCTTCGTATTCCGCCTCATTGTTGGAGCAACTTTCTTCGATTTTATACTTGTATTTGGTTGGTATTTCTGTTGGTGAAATGATTAACATTCCTACACCTGTACCATGTTTGTGGCTTGAGCCATCGAAATATAGCCTCCAAGGTCGAAGGTGAACACAATCAATTGCTAATTCGACCACTGAATGGTTTGCAATAAAATCTGCCACTACCTGGGCTTTAATAGCCTTTAGTGGTTGAAATGTCAATGAATATTCGGATAAAGCTAATGCCCATTTACCTATTCTGCTATGCAAAATTGGTTTCGATAACATATGTTTAATTATATCAAAATGAGAATAAACATAAACATCAACAGGCTTTATATATTGCTTTAACTTTGTACATGAGAAATACAAACACAAACACAGTTTTTCAATAGGATGATATCTGGTTTCAGCATCGTTCAAAACCCTACTTAGGTAATATATGGCTCTTTCGACTCCATTTTCATCCTCTTGTGCTAACATCCTGCCTATTGACATTTCTGATGCAGCTATATACAATTTCATTGTTCTATTTCTAATTGGAGACGATAAAATTGGTGGCTTCATCAGGTAGGCTTTGATTTCGTCGAAAGCTTGTTGGTGGCATGGCTCCCACTTGAAAACATCTTCCTTCTTCAGTCGAAGTAATGGCGAAAATACTTGAGTCTTGCCACTTAGATTTGATATAAATCTTCTCAGGAAATTGATCTTTCCTAGTAAAGACTGTAATTCTTTCTTTGTCGAAGGAGGTTGTGTTTCCATGATAGCCTTCGTCTTATTTTGATTTATCTCAATGCCTTTTTTGTGCACGACAAAGCCTAAGAAATCACCTGCACTTACACAAAAGGCACATTTTAGTGTATTCATTTTCAATCCATATTTTCTCATCCTTTCAAATGATTGTCGAAGGTGGTCTAGATGACCACTTTCTGATGCTGATTTAACTACTATGTCATCTATGTATACTTGCATAAAATTTTCTATAAAATCATGGAACATAGTATTCATAGCCCTTTGGTACGTAGCACCAGCATTTTTTAAACCAAATGGCATCACTACCTATTCATAAACACCTAACGCCCCTGGGCATCGAAATGCAGTCTTTGAAACATCTTCCTCAGCAATAAAGATTTGGTTGTAGCCTGAATACCCATCAAGCGTACTCAAATATTGGTAACCTGCTGCGGAATCAACTAACATTTCTGCCACTGGCATTGGATATTGATCTTTGGGAGTAGCATTATTTAGATCCCTAAAATCTATGCAAACTCTAAGTGTACCATTTTTCTTAATTACAGGAACTATATTAGCAAGCCAATCAACATACCTGGCAGTTCTGATGAACTTGCTCTTTAGTAACCTTTCGATCTCTGTTTTGATCTTCGACATGATTTCTGGTGCAAATCTCCTTGGGGTTTGCTTCACAGGCTTCTTATCTGGTCGAATAGGCAGCTTCAACTCAACCACTTCTCTTTTTAAACCTGGCATTTCATTGTAGTCCCAAGCAAAACAGTCTTTGTACTCTTTCAGCAATTCGACTATCTGCACCTTGAAGTCTTTATTGACTTTTGCACTGATATATGTTGGTCTTCTTACACTTCCATCTCCCAAATCTATTTCTTCTAAGGGATCGTGTGCTTGTATCTTCTTGGTCGAACCCATTGGATCTTTCTCAAATCCTAATGGTTCATCATCATAGACACCGTCTAGTCTAGGTGATTCGACCATAATTTCTTTGTTACTATCGTTTGTGGTTAAAGCAACCATGTGATGCAACTCTGCTTCGAGAATTGCTTTTTCTTTATTTTCGGCCACATAGGTCGTAATTCTTTCCCATGTACTGGGTTTTATCATCATCAATCATCCCAACCAGAAGGCTTGTCAAAGCCTCTTGTTGCACTTCCATCATCAATGTATTGCCTCTCCTAAATGAAACCATAGTTTGGGTGGAGGTTGACAGAGGAAATAACATTATCCTGCTCAATGAATCCAACATTAGAGGAGGAACATGGAGCAATGTTCGCTAGTTGTTTGTCGAAGGTCTGCTTGGTTATTGTATTTACTTCAGCCTTGAAGTAACTTTGATCTCCTTCAATATTTTCGACCAATCCATCTTCTCTCCAAATTACCAACCTCTGATGTACAGTCGAAGGGATTGCCCCCACTGCATGAATCCACTCTCTTCCAAGCAATAAGTTGTAATTTGCTTTAGAAGGTATTACCATAAACAGAGTTGGCCTCTTTGTGCTTCCAACAGCCAATTCGACCTGAATGGCCCCTAGTGAGTAGCCAGATTTGCCTTCATAATTGGTAAGAACCACGTTATGTGGCCTTAAATCAGTATCATACTTGCAAATTTTACTTAGCAAGTGTTGAGGCATTAAATTCACAGCGGCTCCACCATCGACAAGGACCTTGTTGATCCCAACATTATTGACTTTGGCTTGTATAAATAGTGGCTTGAGATGATTCATCATGCCACAATCCGGCCTTTCAAACACCGCTTGTTGCTCTTCAACGCAACCATTCCTCAGCACATAATAGCATATTGGCTTGTAAGCCATACCTTCGTCGAATTCTTCTTCGACCTCATTGACTTCAGACACCACATCATATTCAATTGGTAAAATTGAAACGACACCACATAGCACGTCGAAGTCATGCTCAGAATCAGCAAAAGAAGAGTTCAATTCCTCTTCCAACTTGAGATCTTCTTCTTTGAAGCCTTTCTTTATCTCAGCCAAAGAAGGGAAGATTCTTTCAGTGGCTGGTTTCCTAACCACTTCAGTTGAAGGTAAAACTATTTCCTTACCTTTCTCGTTCTTGGGAATTGCTACTTTGCCTGTAGCAACAGCATCAACTTTCTTTTGGCGTTGAAATCTTCGCCATTGAGTCCTTGTCATAGGATTCTTTCCCTTGTAGTTGTTGTTGTAGGCATACTTCTTATTTCCAGTTGCCTCATTCTGGTTAGCACCACTTGTGTTTCCTTTGGCCATCATATTTGGCCTAATTCGATGAATCACGTTGCCCCCAGTGTGGTACAAGCCTTTACCTTTCCCACCAGAATGTACCCACTTTTCGACAGGAGTACAAGAAGGAGGCACGTAAGTGCTTAACTTTCCTTTTCCTCCATAGGGAATTCTCTTGTCAGCAAAATCAAACTTGGGTCTTTTATCCACCCACTTACCCTTGCGCTTCATTTGAGGCTTGAACTCTTCAAGTTCTTTAGCAGCTTTCGTGTCGAAAACAGCACTGCACCTTGGGCACAGCATCACCTCTGAATTACTTATCTTGCAGCGATTGAGGAAATCCACCAAATCCTCTTCAGCTTTTGGGTAGACGGGTTTGGCCTTGTCGTTTCCTTGGCCTTCTGTAGCCATTTCGATATCCATCTCTGAAATTGGTGAAGTTCTCTTAATGTGAGCCTTACTAGGCCCGGTTCCAGAAGCTTCGACCATATTGATGCTAATTTCAGTGTATAATGCCTCGACTTCAGGCAAGGGATCAGCATCAATCTTCATTGGCGCTTTTGGTTTTTCACCAAATTTGAGCCTTCCTTCATTTAGCGCTTTCTGGACCAAATCCCTGAAAAGAACACAATGAGAGGTATTATGTCCCAAAAAATTATGGTATTTGCAAAAACCTCTTTTCTGTCTTTGTTCTAATGGTGGTGTTTTTAGCCCTTTAGGAACCAGAATTTGACCGTCCTTAACTAACAAGTCAAATATTTCGTCACATTTAGAAACATCAAATGTATAAGTTTTTGCAACGAATTTGTCGTTTTTAGGTTCGACAGGATTTTTACCATTTGAACGTTTTAGCAATTTACAAGTGTATGGAGGTCCTGGCTTTAATTCGGCAACATTGACCTCCTCTTCGACTTCCTCGTAAGAGATGTCGTACTCTTGTTCCTCATTTTGAATTTCGACATAGGCAATTTTGTCTTTTTTATTGTTATGAAACCTACTAGTTCTAGATTTCTCAGCTTTTAGCCTTTCGACTTGCCTTACTCTATCGTCCAATTGGGCCATATCTCTTAAATGTTGAGTGTCTAGTTTTTTCCTAATAGAATAATCTAGACCACCAGCAGCCATTTCGACTAACTCATGTTCAGGCACTTGGGGTAAAGCACCTTGCTTTGAGAAGTCTAAATCTGTTGAGATAGTCATCAACAGTCTCTGCCGTTTTACGTCGTACACTAGCCAATTCTTTGAGACTAATTTTGGAGTGTCCAATATAGAATTGCTCGTGAAAAGCTTTTTCTAACTGGTTCCAATTAAACATAGAGTGAGGGGGTAGTGTAGTAAACCAAGTAAAAGCATTTTTTGTTAGAGAATTAGGGAAGCATTTCATTCTTAAATTCTCATTTTGGGCTAAATCCCCAGCCTCAGTTAAATAACGAGCAATGTGTTCGACGGTGGATTCACTAGTTTCTCCACCAAATTTAGTGAATTTAGGGACTTTCCAACCCCTTGGCAATTCACTTTGCAAAATATATTCTGATAATGACGACACGAAATTTGGCCTGTGCATTCCTATATTAAGGCCATTCTGGGCTAAAATTGTTTCGACAAGATTAGCTATATTATTCTGCGCTCCAAAATTGTTTTGTTGCACTTGCCTGACTACTTCATCAGCATTTTGATTTCTATTTACTAACACTATATCAGGCTCGTTTTCAACCATCCCCTGCAAGGGTTGTTCGACAACTTGTGCTTGTGCCTGATTTCTAGGCAATTCAATGTTAGGTCTTTCTAAGGGGATTTCTACAGGCCTCAAAGGTTGTACTTGGGGTATTGGCTGATTCTGCATTCTTGGAGTGCCAAAGAAATCTGCAATTCGACCCATTTGAGTTGCCAATGCTTGGTAACTGTTATTGGTCTCACATATCAAAGGGTTGAATACTGTACCAATTTGTTGGGTTAACATGTTAACCATATCATGATTGGCCTCATCTATTTGTTGTCTTAATGCCAACACAGACGCTGTAGTTAATGTGGGCTGGGCATTTCGACCATAAATGCCCTCTTGAGAGGCATGCATACGGGAGAAACCACCATTCATTATGTTATCTGCACACGTTGATGAATTGGTTTGCAAGCTTACCATCATGCCAGTTGGCATACCATAAGGGAGATTTCGACCAACTATAGGCATGCTAAATGGGATATGACCACTAGTCATATATGGGTTGGCCGTTCCCATTGTTTGTGGTATAGAAGCCATTTCATTAGGCTGTGTGGTCACCGTGGTGGCCATTGTTGGTAAAGGATTAAGCACAGGAGATGTAACTGTGATCATGCCTGTCGAAGGCATTGGAGCAGTTATTCCCATAGCGGTTAGTGGATTAGCGTCATTGACAGACGCATTCTCAGGGCCACTCTGTGCGTTCGAAGAACTTGCGCCAGAACGTGACATCTTTGACAAAGATTTACCATTCCTCAGGCGCATAAACAATTATATTCCAAGATTCTGTTAACTAACACTCTAATATTTCGACACAAACGTCCCACCGGGCGTGCCAATTTGTTTACCGTGGATTTTGGTAAACACCGCTGGTCTCCAATTTGGTTAACTTGCAGGATCAACCAGTGAATCCTAAGACCATTTGTGTTTAGAGTTTTTAGTTTGATGTGATGTTCTTCAGTGTTTTGCGTTTTAAACAGAAAAGAAGAAGAAATAATTGATTCCTTACGCGCGAAGCAATCAAGATATTTCAGGGAAGAAGGACTTGAATTATAAAACACATAAAGGTAAAGAGAAAACAGAAGTAAATTGCATTAAAATGAAAGAGAATGGTACAGAAGATCATACATTGTTCTCTGACTCGTTTTTCTCTTGAATGCGGAAGTTAGAGCGTGAGAATTGCAATATGAAATTGTGACCTTTGTTTCTTCTCAGAAACTACTATTTATACTAAGCAGAAACTGCCCTAAAGCAGTTATAAAAATGATAACTGCTCTGTTTTCTGTCTGTCGAAATCTTGTGTCCATTTTCCTCTTTCTTGCTTTTGCTTCCCCGAAAGCTTGTCGAATTTACCCTGCACATGACCATTTTCTCTGTCGAAATACTTTGGTCTTTGTCGAAATATAAGTCAAGCCTTGTTGACCATTTTCAATGAAGTCTGTCGAAATTACAGGCTAACACTACCCCCCTCTTATTGTTTGGCTTTCATTTTATAAATGTTTTTATCCTTTTATATTAGGTCATTCGTGGCCTTCATTTCTCTCCCAAGATCTTGTGTTTCAAGACCTCATCTTCCTCTTATTGTTTGGTTTTCCTTTTATAAATGTTTTTATCCTTTTATATTAGGTCATTCGCCGCCTTCATTTCTCTCCCAAGATCTTGTGTTTCAAGACCTCGTCTTCCTTTAGAATTAAATAAATATTGTTCCATCAAAAAAATTTAAGGCTTAAATATGTTTTAGCCCCCTGCAAATATAACACGTTTTGGTTTAAGTCGCTGCAAATATTTTTTTTAGAAAAAACTCCCTGCAAATATTATTTTTTTGCTATTAGCCCTTCTGTTAACTCTCCGTTAATGGTTTGCTGAGTTGTCAAACGGAACTGCCATTTTCCTTTTCCAAATCATTTTCTTTTATTTTTGCCACTTAAAATATTACACCTGGATGATTTCACTAAAGTCAGGTAGGAATGATCACATCTGATAATTTTTTTTCATGGAATGTGTGTTGTCTTCCTCCCTTTTAATTTGTAGGTTTCTTCCTCCATTGTTGTAGGAGAGGTGCAGTGTATTTCTTATCTCCTTGGCCCTCACCCTGTCTTTGAATCATCGATTAAAACTAGCAAAAATCTTAACAGAAATTAAACTATAACCGCTCTTAATTTTTTATTAGACTATAAAAGCCCAGATCTGTAAATTAAACGAGCACAAACACATATATCTTCCGGCGACAAAAATTACACAGAAACGCTGCTTTGCACGGCGATGCCGATAGAATATTAGAAACCCACGACATTTCTCATCCCTCTCCCCCTACTATATTTAACTCACCTTTGTTTCCTTTTTATTGTCTCACAGTGGGTTTGGGATTTGCTTAACTTAAACACATAATAACATCTGTCATCAAATCTTCTTTATATGTGACTAAATCTTTCTGACTCATTTTTAAAAGAAAAAAAAAACAAGATCTTTTCTTTTTTTTTGACAAGAACAAGATCTTTTCATAGCTAATGGCTATGGCTGATCGTGGGACAGAGAAAACCTTAATTTGCTGCCATGGCTACCTTTTTGTTTTTAGAAAAAAGAGAAAGAGAAGGTTACCGACTGTTAATGCCGATGAAATCTCTTGAACATGTACTCAACATTGAGGCTGAACGTATGAACTGAGCTGAGAAAACATGATTTGGAGATTAAAAGTCGAAGGTTGAAGAAGATGAAAAATAAAACAAAATAATTTTTTTTATAATTTAATACAGGGCTGCCAACTCAACATAAAGAAATTAGAAAACAAACAAAATACACTTGGTGTGTGGCAATTTCTGTAACGTCAGTCTAACAGAAGGTTAAAATCAAAAAAATTATATTTTACAAAGAATCTTTTCTATAAAAAATTTTTGTAAGATTTAAATCAAAACACGCTATATTTATAGGGGACTAAAATATATTTAAGCGAAAATTTAAATATCAATCAACCCACACAAAAGAAGTTCCACTAAAGTGGCCCACCCATGTGCGCTTTTATCCTTTTTCTTACCCTCCCTTATTTTGCTCTCGGCTCAAAGTTGAATCGTGGCCGGTTCAACCATCTTCTCTATATTCCCAAACTCATGCAAACAATTCGTTACTTTTGAGTAATTTGTCGGGATCCCTTCTGTTTTTGTTAATAATTTAAAGTCACGCTAACTTCTTCAGCATGCTTGCGTAATTGGAAATGAATTAATAATCTTGGTTATTTTCTTATACAATATAATGGTCTGAAAATGAATTGAATTATTAACTAGTACTGCGGTTGTGTTTCACGTTTTGGCTTTTTGATTGGAGGGAGGAACATTCAAACAAATATTCCTAGGTGTGGCCTTTTATCTTACTTCCCCAGCCATCCCGTCTTTATATACCAAATCATTTTCAACAACAAAAAACATATCATCATCATCTTTGAAAGGTAAAAACGAGGGGGTGACAATAAAGTAAAAGGAAAAGGCTAAATTATAGTTTTAGTCCCCCTATTTTCAAAAATTCAGATATTTGGTCCCTCTATTTTAAAACTCAGACATTTAGTCCCCCTATTTTAAAAAATCAAAGACATTTAGTCCAAAGAGGGATTTTCAATTTTTTTTTACTGATTTGGCATCCAATTAAAAAAATTTGCTGACATGGCACTCATTAAATGACGTGGCATCTGACTCAGCTTGCACACATCATTTAATGAGTGCCACATAGACACGCCACGTCAGATATTATATTTATATTACCTAATAACAAATTAAGTAAATAACAAATCAAATAATTATGATGTAAAGTATTGTTATTGTTATAATTATAATGATTAATGATTAAAACAAAAAAAGTCTTGAAATCAAAAATAGAAAGCAAGCTACATCAGAACCAAAACGCTGGAAATGTTAAACCCACGAAGAACCAGTATTTCTTGTCCTTCTTCTTCAATAATCGATTTCTTCCACTTCTTCTTTTCAATATTCCACTTCTTCTTCAAGCTAACAACTTCCTTTTCACGAAATTTGCTTTGAATCGTAAACCTAATTTGAGAACAACAAAAATCCTAAATCATTCGAACCCTAAATCTGTGACCAAGTGATGGCAAATACGTTGAAGATTCCAGGCGTTGGAGGAGCTACAAGAGAAGATGTGAAGTATTGTACCAGGTATGTGTATTTTGTGATAGCGATTAGGGTTTTTAGTTTAGTGTTTGTTGAAAATGGAATCTGTTTTGTTGGGATTTAGGTATTGCGGGTTTATGGGTTTCTTATATTCAGAAAATGTTATCTTTGACTGATATTGCTATATTTGAGGTATTGGAACTACCACATTTGATTTTCTTCACTGTGTCAGCATCCAATGTGCGAAATTTGTTGTTTAGTGTTTGTTATTTGTGCTACTTGACCGATGTTTTTATTAAGTTTAGGATAGTGGTCCCCTATTTGATACTTTTACATGTGCTTTTATTGTAATGCTTACTTTGACATATACAAAAGTGGTCCCCTATTTGATACTTTTTTTTATTGTTGTTGTTTGCTATAGGCCACCAGAATTCCAAATTATAAGATTAAAAATACATCATGGGGGCTATTTTGTAAATTTCCCTAGTAAGGTATATGGTGGGGGAGTGCTGTATGAAATGTCTCAGGGTTGGGATGTTGATGAGATGTCTTATATGCCATTTTTACTGTTGACAATGGGACTGATCAATTTGGCGTCAATCTATTTGAAAAGACATGTGCATGTAGGAAATGGGATATGACTGGGATCCCTTGTCCACATGCTATTTGTTGCATGTGGTATAACAATGTGCCTCCTGAGAATTATGTTGCACAATTTTATAGAAAGTCTACTTTCTTGGCCACCTATTCATACTTGATTATGCCAACAAATGGTCCTATGCTCTGGCCACTCACTGAATCTGAGCCAATTCATCCACCAAGAATGAGAAGAGCACCTGGCAGACCTAAGAAAGTGAGAAACAAGTCAAATGATGAGCCAAGAGATCCTAATAGACTCCCAAGATTGTTACCTACTGTGAAGTGCCAAAAATGTGGGATTTTAGGCCACAATAGAAGGAGTTGCAAAGGGAAGACAAAGGCAGATAGAGTGATCCCAGTGGGAGGAAACAAGGTAATTATTTAAACACATGTTGACCATTAATTCACTATTTTTTATGTCATCTAATTCTGGATTATTGTTGTGTACTTATGACAGAGGGTTAAGAGGACAACGACGGAACAAGAGGAAGCTAGCACAAGTGGAGGGAGAGGAGGAGGAACTGATAGGGCAAGAGGGAGAGGAAGAGCAAGAGGAAATGGAAGAGGGAGAGGGAAAGGAAGAGCAAGAGGAAATGGACCTCAAACTGTTTTGACTCAAGACAATGAAGCACCTCAAGCAACTCCACCAACTCAATGAATGGATGTCATAGTGGTTCATATTTAGGCTTAGTATTTTGGAAACTAGTTTGGTCATGTATTTTGGAAAGTAGGCTTAGTATTTTGGAAACTAGTTTGGTCATATTTAGGCTTAGTATTTAGGAAACTAGTTTGGTCATGTATTTTGGTCATGTGTTGTAAGAAAGTGATGTAATGCACAAACTTGTGTAGTTCTTTTGTAGGTTGTTTGATCATCTAATGTACAAACCGTTCCACTTGTGGATTGTGCAGTTTATGTACTTAATCTAATGGCTACTGATTATGCAGTTTCAATGAAAGTTTGACACATTTAGCAATTGTCCAATTAATTGTCCATTTTGTTTATAATTCTGCAACACTTTCTGCATAGTTTCTGCAGCAGCTTAAATTCAATTGATAAATCTGCAGCAGTTTCTGCTTATCTGGTTAATAACATCAATTTAAAGTAATCTGCAGCAGTTTAAATTAAATTGATAAATCTGCAGCATTTTCTGCTTATCTGGTTAATAACATCAATTTAAAGTAATCTGCAGCAGTTTCTGCTTATCAGTTTCTGGTAATCTACAGCAGTTTCAATCCAATTAATAACATCAATTTAAAGTATCTGCAACAGTTTTTACACAACATATTAAAATCTGCAGCACTTCAAATAACTTCATTTCACAATACATAACCACATTACAACTTCACTAAACACAATCTAACCAAACTATTTCACACTAAACACAATCTACCAAATACATAATTGAAATACATAAATCTAATTCACTATTTATTTTGCCATTAAAACAACCACAAGCAACATTACAATAACCCATCCAATGACCATTAAACCAAAAAAAAAAACTGGTTCTTTATCTTCAATTCAGTACATGTCTTCTTCAATACCACCATTGATGCTTTTTTTCTTCATTTTTCCTCTTCAACACTTCATTCTTCTTCTTCAATTCACCCAGCTTAGTCGTGAGTTGCATGATGTCATTTTGTGCATCTTGATCCTTTTTGCATAATTCCTGAACTTGATTAACCAATTTCGTAAATCCTTCCTCAGTATGGTCTTCATCAAGCCAAATAAAAAACTCACACATCTTAAACCCATACACTTTGTATAAACCACACCCCCAAAACTTTCTTCCATAGTTACGGCCAGTCTTAAAACAGGTCATCAATGGAGATTCAACCTTGCAGTCACACAAATGTTTCGGCCTTGGTGAACCTGTAAAACGCGAATTCGTAGACGAACCGGAAGCTTCAATGGAGGCACCCGTGTAGAAATTGCGTGAATCTTCTTGTTTCATGAGAGAAGAGGAGAAGAATCGATCAAGAAGAGAGAAGAATCGACCAACAAGAGGAGAAGATGGAGGCTGAGAAGATTTGGAGAAGAGAAGAAGTTAACGATGAGAAGAGAAGAAGAAGAAGTTTCACGATGGATTTGGGAATTTAGGGTTCTTTGATTTTTAAATAATCTGTTTTATTTAAATGTTTAATTATTTGATTTGTTGTTATTTACTTAATTTGTTATTAGGTAATATAAATATAATATCTGACGTGGCATGTCTATGTGGCACTCATTAAATGATGTGTGCAAGCTGAGTCAGCTACCACGTCATTTAATGAGTGCCACGTCAACAATTTTTTTTAATTGGATGCCAAATCAGCCAAAAAAAACTGAAAATCCCTCTTTGGACTAAATGTTTTTGATTTTTTAAAATAAGGGGACTAAATGTCTGAGTTTTAAAATAGGGGGACCAAATGTCTGAATTTTTGAAAACAGTGGGACTAAAACTATAATTTAGCCAAAGGAAAATAAGATATTTAGCATACAAATTGTAATTTCCAAATTTATATTAGAACACGACATGATATGGAAAAATGAAATTGAAAAGAATACTTACCTTCTTAAGTGATTGAGATCTAAAACATAAAAAAGGAATGAATAGTACTATTTACACCAAAAAATAGTTGGGTAGATCTACCTGACTAAAGGAAAGTACTTGTTTGATCAGCTGACGTAGAATTGGCTAGCGGAGAGCTGAGAACTGACCCTTGGTCACCAAAATACAAAATTAGCCGCTTAAAGTCTAATTGACCAAATATGACCACACGACAAAGATAAGCAGTTGAGAAGCAGTCGAGGTGCATCATATGCTGACGTAGGATCAATCGAGACAAGAATCGGTTGAACGTGGCTGCTAAGTCTGTATGGGCTTAAAGGTTGTTATAGTCTTAATGGGCTCGTATAATTGTTTATTAAAGACCCAAGTTATTATCATATTATTTATGATAAGAAATATCATGGAAAAAAGACCAAGTCAAACTATGGTAACTAAATTCCTACATTCACGACAAATGGACGTAAGGAGTTAACCACACTCTCTAGAAAATAGAAATATTAAAAACATGGGTAAATTGGTGGTTATTTATTAGTTGACCAGGTCATGGACGTGCATAAATGTCTATTTGCTTAAAAATAGGATGGAGGTGAACATGGTCAGTTGATGAGCGACTAGTCGTATGGCCCGTAACTTAGATGTTTTAGGAGATATGCAAGTTATGTTAGTTTACCAAATCAAGAACGTGCAAGAAGACTTGTTTCCTTAGAAATATCATCATGGATAATGTAGATAGCTATATGACAACCTACCAAGTCAGCCAAATAAGCGACTATTAGGCTACAACTTAGCCAAATAAGTGGCTACCTATAACTTTGTTGTTAGCCATGATTTTATATGATGTAATGTGTTAAGTAGTGAGTTAAGAATGTAGAAAATAGGGTTAGTGTAAGTTTCTATGTAGTATTTGTCTATAAGTACCTCTTGTACATATTATTTTGGCCCTTTATCTTTGCTTAAAGTTTCATTTTGGTCCTTTTTTTTGGGTCCGTTTTGGTCCATCTTTCATTTTCGTTTCATTTTGGTCCCTGTCGTTAGTTTTTGTTAACGGACGCCACGCTGGCAGTTAACTGCTGACGTGGCGTCTTAAATTCATTAAATGACGTGGCAAAATATATATTATTTAATTCCAAAACATTTTATACATAAGCAATTTAGCTTTTAAATTTTTTAAAAAAGCAAAACAAAACATAAATAAACAAATCTGAATCTTTTTCTTCTTCACTATGACAACCAGAAATTAAAAACTAAAATTACAACTTATATGAAAACTAAAAACAAAAGTTACAACCTACAAAAAGAAATTAACACAAAAACTAAAAACATTAAAACCACAATTTAAAAAAGTAGATCTGAAACATTAAAGAAAAGATCTGGATCTTCTTCACCATAATTTTGTGTACTCTTGGTAAACGGTGAAGAAAAGCTACAACACAGAAGCAACACGATGTTCATCCAATATACTATGTTTATTACTTCCATATTAGCTTATATATACACATAAGCATTTTGTGTACACTAAGGGTTTTTTATGTTTGCTGTTGTGATATTGCAGCAACAGCAATGGTGCCTTGCAATTTGTACAATTTCTGCCTTGCAATTTTTTCAATTGAAAAAATATAAGTTTTAAATCGAACGAATTCTTGAATATTTCAAACCTGTTCTTCATTTAGTGAAGAAAGTGAAGCCACATGGGGAAGAAGAAGATTTATTGAAGAAGGAGGTGAAGCCATGGGGGGAGATTTAGATCTGTTCTTCATTTATGTTTTGTTTTTTTTAAAATATTTAAAAAACTAAATTGCTGTGCTTAAAATGTTTTGGAATTAAATAATATATATTTTGCCACGTTATTTAATAAATTTAAGACTCCACATCAGCAGTTAACTGCCAGCGTGGCGTCCGTTAACAAAAACTAACAGCAGAGACCAAAATGAAACGAAAATGAAAGATGAGGGACCAAAACGAAAAAAAAAGATAAATGACCAAAATGAAACTTTGAGCAAAGATAAAGGACTAAAAGTGCTATTTAGCCTATCATTTTTGACACACTCATTCAATCAAAGACAAGTTTTTACTTACTTACTTTTCTTGTATCGCTTTTATCCTTTATTTTCATGCATTCTTAGTTTAGTATTCAACCTTCTACCTTGTATGTTTTCTAAAGTAGTCTAAGAACCCACGGTCTAGAAACAAAGACTCTACTTCAATGTGATCGCTTGATCAACGAAAGAGCCACTATTAGAAGTAGAGTTATTGAAAAGTAACACTTAATCGATCGAGAAAAACATTAAATAACTAATGGACTATGCACCAAATTCCCCGGACCGCAATTACAAAAGGGAAACATGTAACTAAACTCGTTTGAATGTGTTGTGATTTCAAGTTTTATAAAATTGTTTTAAAAAACTGATTTTTAAAACACTTTTGTAGTACCTTTTTGTCCGATTGGTTAACAGTTATTTTGGTTGTTGCACTTTTGTATAGCTCTCCAACGTTGCAAAAAAACCATTGAGGTGAAAAAAAAATTATATACCAAAATATTGCACATTGTGGGTTATTTACCAAAGTCGCCCCCCAGGGTGACATTTGAACTGTGTTTTTTTATTTTTTATTTAATTATATATTAAAATGATAAAAATTAAATTAATTTAATTTAAATAAAAAAATTGTATTTATATAATTAATATTTTTAATCCAAATTTCCTAATTAAATTTAAGGGTCACAAAGAAATATTACAATACAATAATTTATTTAAAAGACCAACCGAAATTTACAATAGTTTCCAAAATATTACAACACATTAATTGCGGTTAGGACAGTTGTTTATGTTGTCACCCTCATTTCTACAAATTCCGCATCTTTTGGTGCGTGTACCCATTTCTCTTTGATCCATCTCTGTACGAATACGGGTAGACTGTGGACGACCCTTTTTATCTCTCCGTTTAGTTGGATCATGCTGTAGTTCTAAAGTATTGAAATAAGGCCATGACGTCTTAGTTGGCAAGGGTGGGAACTCCACAATGTAAGTATTGAAAACATTCTCCATTGTGTACGGTGGATCCACAAATTGCATGTGGTCGTAATTGCATTTTGAGCATGTTGCGATGACATGTGAACAAGGGTAGTGAAGTGTCTGGAATTCCCCACACTCACACGTTTTTGCTCTAAAGTTCACCACGAATGTTCGCGCAGGTCTACCACTTTGTGGTCGTACAAGTTCTTCAACTCAGAACAATTGTTGGGCACGATCGTGAACTGCGACGTTATGCATTTTTGAGACTTTTATGTTTCTGGCAATATTTTCCAACAATTTTTCAGAGTACATAGTTCCGGATCTCAACATTGTCTGTGCCTGTGTTCCCCTTTTGACAAAAACCTCATCCATCCTGAAATATGTTGCATCTATCAATGAACGAATAGGAAGATTCCGCACCCCCTTAAGGACATTGTTGGTGCACTCTGCAAGGTTTGTTGTCATGTGCCCCCAACGGGAACCTCCATCGCACCACTGCAACAATTGTTCTGCGGTTATGTCTTCAACCCAAGCCACCCCCTCAGGACCTACTTCCCGACCAATTTTTTGTTTGGAGTGATCGGCCGATTCTTCCGTCATTGAATATGTTGAAGAAAAAAAAGAAGATGTTGGTAATTATGGAATGGAAATTTGAAACTAATTAATTAAAAAAATGTTAAAAATACTCACCCATATTGATGACATGTTTCTTGGCAGGAGTGTTTTTGAGGCAAAAAAACCATTGAGGTGCAAAAAAGAAAAAGTTATATACCAAAATAATGCACATTGTGGGTTATTTACCAAAGTAGGGCAATTTTTTTTTTAGTTCAGAAGTCCCCCCCCCCCCCCCCCCCCCCCAGGGTGACTTTTGAACTGTATTTTGCCGACACTAAACCCTAAAATCAATGGTTAAGATCATCCAAAATCAACGGCTTACATACAATCACCCCTATTATAAATACATTCTCACATTACACTCAAATTCACACCAACACTTTACCCTCAACCTATATTTCTGATTAATCTTCTCTTCTTTGGTTCTTCCCAAACACCGTCGCCCAACCCGCTGAAATGGAATGGCAATTGTGCCCAACCCAGTACTCAAATGACAAATTCCTAACCGTACTTCATCACAGTGGAACTGTAACCACCGATGAACATGGTGTTGTCTTTCGTTGTCCTAATCATATCTTCTGTAGGATGAATAAGGACATCACATTCGCCCAACTCAAGGAGAAGGCTGAGAGGAAGATACGACCAGAAGGAGGGTGGCGTAAAGACGTGGAGCGTAGCCGTTACAAAAAGTACAATTGTGGAGATGACGGGACTTTCCGTTATTCTGCCATGGAGATCCAAAGCGACGACGACGTTCGCGCAATGAGGGAAGCTCATGCTAACATTCCAATGGGACGTAGTCTCTTGGAGCTGTACGTGGACACAATACGCACTCCGAAAGAAATCATTCATCTTCTGCGACCACCCCCACCACAACAAGTCATACCGGAAAGAGTCACCAACCACTACTGTACACTTCACTGTCAGGCCCATGTTATGTACAGGGAAGAAGATAGTGTGTATTTTAGTGGTCCAAACACCATTTATTCCAGGCTTAAGAACAACATCACCTTCGCCGAACTGAATGACAAACTAACGGAAAAGGCGCAGCTGGAGGGTGAGGAGCAAACGATTACTCGTATCGTTTATCGCTGCCCCCGGATCGACGAAGGTAATCGTATTCGGTGGTGCGTAATGAGTATCAAGACTGACAAACACTTTCTGCAGATGTTTCAGCAGCATGAGATGTTTCAACCTCATACTCGAAGTCCTATCGAATTGTGCGTCGAAACCACTATTTCCACCGATGAGATCATCCGTCGGGTTATCCCTCCAGCGGTCCAATGGCCACTACCAGAAAATGTTTGGTGGAAGTAGTTTCGATCATGTTTTCCTCTCATTTCGTTTTTTATTTTCTATTCTTGTATTTCTGAAAATTTTGTTGTTTATTTCAGTCTTTTTTCTATATTATATTATGTTTTAATTTTTAATCTCTCACTTTTTTCGTAAATATTAACGTAATTAAATTATAAATAGGTATAATCATTTTTATAAATTTATTTTTAATTTATTTAGGTATTTATATATTAATATAATTAAATAAAAAATTTGCAAAACACAATTCAGAAGTCACCTTAGGGGGACTTCTGAATTGCATTTTAAATTTTTTTTGCAAAACACAGTTCAGAAGTCACCCTGGATGGACGACTTTTGAACTACATTTTAAAAAAATTTAAAAATTGCCCTACTTTGATAAATAACCCACAATGTACATTATTTTAGTATATAATTTTTTTTTTGCACCCAATGGTTTTTTCCCCCTCCAACGCACCTATTAGTTCTAGCTTGATTGGTGGGATAATTTTGTTTTGTTCTCTATTGAATTTATTGCACTCGTTGGTCTTGGTCAACACTCTGCCATTGTATGTCTGCAAGGCGCATGTGTCGGTCACAGAAACAGAGAGAAGAAACAGAGTACAGCATAGAAATTGTGTCAAAAAAAGGAGTTCAACATAGTAGAAATAGAAAATTATATTTATATTATATCAACTCTTCTGCACTTGCTTTCTCTTGAACCAGATTCTATAAGATTTGGTTCCAAGAGGTTAGGTTAACACCACACTCACAGAGGTTGTAGTAATCATACATCAAATCAGAAAACCAAAAATAAAAAGAAAAAAAAGAATGGAGGAAGAAAATCACATGGAAAGTAGTAAAGTACTAGTACTATCCTTAACGAAAGAAATGAAACGAGTAATGGCCATAGTTTCTTTTTTCTTCTATAAACCCATTCCTTTTCCCACTTCCCAATCCCACCCTTTTAAATTTTGAAATTAATTAATAGACCGGCCTACAGAGACAGTTGCTCGAGGGGTCATAATCAGCAACGAGAACCTTTCCTACAGTTAAGTGCACCCGAACCCATTGTTATGGGACCCACTAACGAAGATGGCCTTGCACTTAAACTTGAAGCTCTTGCATAGCTAGAAGATGACGCTCCTGCACCTGAAGCCTTAAAAAACGCACCGTTTAACAATAAGTCCCCTTCTGATCTCCAGTTCCACCCCTGCCATTCACTTTCCGGTGCATCCTCATGCTTTGTCACCTTCACAATTTCACCCCAAATAATTATTAATTTAAAAATAATCATTATTATTGGTGATTAATTAATTAATTAAATAATTAATTACCTCCTTGCTGAATCTGTCATCAGGGGCCACAAACCTGTTGCCTTGGCTATTGATAGTTGGGTTAGCACTTCCCCCAATAGCATACATTTCCCAGTGAGTATAGTCATTGTTCACCACATGGAAATACCCATGCCTACACCTGCAAAAATCACAAAAGTTTTTCTAATTTCAGCACTAGTAATAACTACACTACTTTGACAATTTCACCCTCACTTCACCCTTTTCCCACTTTAATAAAGAAAAAAAGAAATTGAAACATTTTACTTTACCTTGGCATTCTTTGAACAAGGCCTTCACCAAAGTGATTAAAAGCAATTGTAACTTGCATGTTCTTGTCTTGTGTATACGTGTCACTATGACCTAACAACATAACCTTATCATGGTGTGTCATGTAATTGTTAGAGATGGTAATTGCTGTAGAACCATGAATAGCATCAATTAACCCATCATTACAATTAGATAAAGAACAATGATCCACCCAAACATGACTACCACCAAAGATAGAAACACCATCACCGTCCGATACGGTTCTCCACCCATAGTGTCCTGGGGAGTCTCTCACCATAGCATTCCCACCTTGTTTACAATCATGTATGTGAATACCATGTATTATAACATTTGTCACATACTGTATAGTAATACAAGGACCACCAGCAATGTGTACACTAGCTCCTCTTCCATCTATGGTTTTGAAAGAGTTCATTATTAGCTCTTCTTTTAGTTGAATCACCATGTCTCTTGCAAATATTATCCATAGTGGTTCATCTTGAATAACGGCGTAACGGAGTGTACCGGGTTTGGGGGTTACGGGGTCATCGTCACCGGAATCTGTGACAACGTAGATTTTTCCGTTTCTTCCACCAATGGCGTTTTTGCCAAAACCAATTGCACAATCTGCTAACCTTTGTCTGTTCTTCTCCCAATTTTGGTCACACCTCCAACAATCATCAATGGGGTTTCCACTCCCACATGAAAGGTACCCCAAATTCCTCCTAGCTACAGAGGCATTGATTTTCCTGCATCAACATTAAATAAAACAAAAAACAAAACATTAACATTAGTCTTTTCGAAAAGAAACATTAACATTAGTATTATACTAATATTTGGAAGACTTGTTTTTTTTTTCCTTAAACGGGGTTGCAAATGTTACTAGTGAAATGCATTGACACATATGAAATTGAAGTACCTGTTTACTTCTTGAACAACTAATTCAGGGTTGGGAAGGGGTGAGGAGGAAATGAGGGATAGGGTGAGGAGAGAGAAGAGGAAGAAGAGGAGAGAGAGTGAGGTGGACATGTTTGGTGAAGGAAGATGTTAAAGGGAAGTGAATGGGGTGGTGAGAAATGTACGTAGGAGGGGGGTGTATATAAAGGGATTAATGCCGGGGTAAATGGCGTGATTAAACTAAACATGTAGGACCCAGGTAATACGTGATTTATGGTTTTACGGGACATCATTTGGGTAGTTTTGTCCGTTAAGCAAGCAACCACCAAATGATGCTGGGTGTGGAAGGAGTCCAAACAGTCAAAGAAAAAAACACTGTAGAAAAAGGGAATATGCACAACAATCCAATTGTCACCTTGTTTTACTACAAAGTAGAGTTGGATTTAAACTTTGGAGTCAAAATGCCCCCTTTTTCTTTAATTACTTTTGACATTCGATAATCAATTTAGTCTCATCGCAAAAAATTTGGTACTCAACTTAGTCTTTTGAGAATAATTAATACTCCATCCGTTACTAAACTTCGGTCATTTTGGCCTCTTTTTATTGTTCAAAAACTTTAGTATTTTTGAGATATCAATGTACAATTTACTTAATTTTTCTAAGTTTACCTTTTATCTTTAATTAATTGTCACTATTCACAATATTAACTCTTTTGGATTCCCAAGTTAGTGAATTTCTTGAAGCCAATTAGAGTGTGACTTTATTGATTTATTGTTTTATTTTCTCTTTCCAATAATTCCAAAAAAATAAAATACAAATTGGGTATTAATGCTACAAAGGGATTCTTTAGTAATTAGAGTATAATTTTAATTCTTGATAACTACAAATAGTCCACACATTATTCCCTCTATTAGTTTTTGTATGTGTGCTTCGTTTTACGGTTGAGCTGGTTCGTTATGTGTTCTACGTGTGTTGTTATTTTCTTGCTAACTCATGTCAGCACTATTATGTCATGCAAAGCGAAAAAGATGGTATTTCAGCCCCTCCCATTTAACAGAGAAATGACGTTAACTTCACTCTCTCAAAAATCAAAAACACAAGAAGGCTATGTGTTTACCGTGGTTTTTGGTAAACACCGCTAGTTTGAAATTGCTTATGTTTGCAGGATCAACTAGTAAATCCTAAGACCATTTGTGTTAAAGTTTTTTCCAGAATTATGCGTGTTCTTGCGATTTCAAAGAAAAGAATGAAGATAACTGCCAGTTTCACGTGAAACCGTCGAATTTCTTCAGATAGCTAGGGACGAAGTGGAAACAAAGAAAAAATTGCAGAAAAGCAATAAAGAAAGCAAATTAAAATGCATTAATTGAAAAGAGAGTTGGTACACAGATCATACATTATTCTCTGACTCGTTTTCTCTGTAATGTGTTGGAAGTTAGAGCGTGAGAATTCTGTAATGAGTTTGTGACCTGTTTTTCCTATGAAAAACTACTATTTATACAAAGAGGGAAAAAACATAACCAACTAACTGTACATAGAATTTTAAAAAAAAGAAAACTGCTTCAGCCTTCGACTAGGGTAACTGCCAGAACTTCGACGGCGAACACTTGATTTTGACCTGCTATTGAATCCCAGCCTTCTTCTTGTCGAAATATCACCGTTCAACTCTTGTTAAGTCTAAGGCTTTGTCGAATTTGCCTTCTGATACAACTCTTCTGTGTCGAAACCAACACCTTCTTCTGAGAAAACCAAAGTCAAACCCCATTGACTGCATTTAATTTAGCTTGTCGAAATTACAGGCTAACACTATGTTTTACTCCCTCCGTTCCTTATTACTTGTCGCTTTTGGAGAAAAAAATTGTTTCTATTTACATGTCATTTTCAAAGTCTAATGCAACATTTATTATTGCTTTGTCAATAATGCCCTCAAGTATTTATTGCAGAGAGAAAAATAGATAAAATAAGAAATCATTAAGGGTATTATAGGTAAAAGAGAATTAATTGTATCAAAAGTAACAAAATTTATTGGATTTATTGGTATGTGTAAAAAGCCAAAAAACGACAAGTATATAGGAACAGAGGGAGTAATTAATATCAATTTTAGTCCATGATAACTACAAATAGGGACATGTTAGTCCCTTTGTTAGTCTATTGTTAGTGAGCTATGTTTTATTACTGAGCTAGTTTGTTATGTGTCCTATGTGTCTGTTATTTTCTTGCTAAGTCATGTCAGCACTATTATGTTTACACAAGATCTTATCGTGAACTATACACACAAAATGATCTCTCCTTCGCCACCTTAATCTCCTTTCCTCCTCCTCCTCCTCCTCCTCCTCCTCCTCCTCCTCCTCTCTTCACCTCTCCGCTGCCAAGCTTCTCTCTGCCAACTCTGGCACCATCAAACCCAACTGCTTCCTCTATTTGCACTTTTCAAATCAATTCAATTTTTCCATTGATTTGTGAGTTTAGAAATCGAACTCGTCGTCAAAAGGAGGACACCCAAGACCCAAACCTACCTTCAACTCCTCCTCTCTGCTTAACTTCCACCCTTCCACGACAACCTCTCTGCATCATCCCTTTACATCTTCATCGCATTCCATTTCCCCATTCTCCACCTCAAACAACTCATAGTGAGCTCACAACATCCACAGTGTGGCCTCCACAAATCGTCATAGAATAACAATTGAACCCTTTAGCAGAAACAACATCATAATAAAAAAAGTTTAACACATCATCATGATTCATCATAGATGGTATCATAGTCCTCCAAGAAGTAACATGTGGTAACTCTTTCGACCATTGAAGCCAATTACATAACAATATTGCTTATTGTGTCTGCCAATGTGTATAGCTGAGAAGAATATTGGAGAACCTAGACTATTCTCGTAACGAAAGCACTATCATGTACTATGATAATTAGTCCACAATCAAACTTGCTAAAATTTTTGTTCTTCATAATAGAAGCTAACATATTGATGTGAGATTTCGTTTTCTTTATGATTCTTCGAAAGATGAAATAATTGAGTTGAAGCAATGTAAGATAGCTTTTGGTTTCACATCGAATAAACCCTAGACGCGAGTTTAGGGGCTACAATTTGTAACTTCACACTTGTCGTGAATTTTGACTTTCTAGTTCGAATGTGTAGTGGCTTATTATATAAAACAATTGGTTATCGAATGGAAGTCACTTTTTTCCCTCAATTCTCTTTAATGTAATTTGCTTACCTTACATAGAATATACCTGTCCAATAAGAAGTAGTGCGTATTTGGTACCCCCATTGTGCGGGGGGAAAAGTTTGGGTACCTATAGAGCAAGAATACCTCTAGTAGCTTAATCAGTAATGGGCACTTTGATTAATTGAATTAATCAATAACCCTAGTTGGTAAAATCCCCCTGGATCAAGATCACGTAATGAAGCACATGGCTCATAAAGTTAATTAACTAAATAAGTTAATATCAGCTACGAAAATAAACTCATCATCCCAGTTGGTAGTTGGTACTTTTGGTTGGCACCAAATTCTTTATGTTTTGACTTTGTTTTATATAAAAAAAAGATCGAGTGAGATCGTGAAAAATTAAAGCGTTACCCGGTGGAAGATATTGACTTATTTGCTCTGCCTCTAATGGGTCCATATCTGTTACTTTAATTCAAGAGGCATTTAAGAAGAGAATGTGAAACACAACTGGAAAGGAAAATAATGCAGGAGAATAGGAGAAACGAATAAGATGAAACACAACAACCCTTCTGTAAAATAAAATAATATAATAACAGCCTTTAATACAGAACATGATTGGGCTAATACATTCTCAAAGAGGTAAATGATATTGTACCAAAAAAAATGATACAATGAAAACATTCACCGACACCAAAATAGCTTTACTCAAGTTGTGGATAACACCTCACAGCTTTTTGTTTGTCGTTGATTATTTCATTTCATCTAATCATAACCTCCATGCATGCCTGCTGTTAAGCATTTAGGTAGATATCATAGATAGGTTCCCATATCAAGAAAAACACAAGTCTTTAAGGTCACTCGACTTGAGTAATTGTAAGATTTTTTTTTTTTTTTTACATGTGGAGGAGAAATCGAGTTGAATCAATATTTGACAACAGTCACAAGTAAAAAGTGAACAAAGAATGCTCGATGTTACGAGATGAAATGCACAGACAATCAAAGAAGCAGCATGTTGGTATGTTGATTTACCATTAACGTGCTCTTAATTTCGGCAAAACTGAAAAACAAATGTTAAAATTCAACCACATCATCATTCTTGCAATTCATGCAAGAATTTTCTCTTAAACAAAGAGCATTGTTGTTCTAGAAATGAGAGATCAATCGAAGACAAATTTTTTAAGAAACCAGAAAAGTCAGTATTATAAAAAATATATATTTTCCGTCAAGAAAAATATATATTTAACCCTTTAAATATATCTTGTATAGTTATAGTTATATTATGCAAACAAACTACTTAAGTATGTGAATCGCCTTTTACATGAATAAAATTTAGTATTTAGTATTCTCATTAAATAAGTTATCTTGTCTTGTTTATACTTGTCTCTGTGTAATCTTTCTCTTTTCAAAGTTTTTTTTTTATTATAACAAAGCTCAATTATTTACTTTTCCTGGAGACGTGAGTAGATAATAAATAGTATCCAAAACTACTTGTAAGAGAAAAGGATCCGAAACTAGCTTTCTTAGTTGACGGAGCTCAGAAGCACATGCTTTGCACTCAAAATTCAAACTCAACATATTAGCAAGTTAGCAACATAAAAAAATTAAAAAAATTAAAAATCAAAGTTGAGAGGTTTTTGTAGGACCACCTCGATAAAAAAAAAAATCGCAGACCGCAAACTTCGCCGGAATTTACACATTCAAACTGAATACCGTATCCAATGCTGACATGGCATAACCGGAACCTCTTTCAAACAGAAGACGAGACAGCCATTTGTCGTTTGAAAATAACGAAAACATAACGGACACTTGGTCCTACCCTATAGGTCCTAGTTCAATGACGTTTGTGGATTCCGTTCGTTGCTACTTATAGATAGATACGCTTGTCGTTTATGAATTGATCCCATCCGTTCCTCGTGGATTTTAAAATAAATATAAACCGTTTGATTCATAAGATAGTGGGGAATGAGAATGGGAATCCAACTTTATTCAAAAAGTGATTTTGAGGGACAAAAACAACGTGAGGGTCTTTGTTAAGCAGTTAAGGCAGGGTTTGATTAAAACATAAAAGCACAGCCATGTTAGTTGAGTTGAGTTGGGTCGTGACTTGTGAGAGGAGAGAGAAAGGCTTATTGGTTGGTTTATTTTTTTATGACAATTACATCCTAACATAGTTGAACACGTGGTGGTGATTCTTGTTGCCATATGGCAGTCTTTCTCAATACCAATAACTTTTCTCATCTGCACATGGATGAGCACATGCTGTATCAACGTCAATTCCCTTTCGTTTTCCTTTTCTTTGTTATTTTAGTCACAAATTTCATCAATTTATTCCTTGATTATTGGATTAATAGTGTCCTTCCACATACAAGAAGTTATGACCTCTAGAGTCTGGGACTTTGTAGCCTAGGCCCATCGTCTGGACATAATGAAAATAATGTGTGAAATAAAAGCTTTTTTATTCAATTTTTTTTGATAAAAAAGTACTAGAACTTAATTGAAAAAAAGAACTTAATTGAAAATATCACCCAAAAAAAAGAACTTAATTGAAAATGAACTAGTAATACAAGTGGTTTAGGGTTTAGGCGCGCCAAGCGTCACACGCGCGCCTTAAACGCTAACTTGAGTCACAAAACTCCTAAATACACCGAAACCTCTATTGTCCTACATTGCAATAAGGTTAAAATAAAATTACTATACTTAAGACTATACTAGTACTAGCAAAAGTTAAGAATGTATTCATTCTCTTTAGAATAAAGACGACCATCAAACACTTAATGTGTACAAAAAAATAACCCCCTCTGGTTTTTATTATAAGTAAAAATGAGTCGACGAAAGTTGATGTATTTAGTCTAAACTTTGGACTAAATACATCAATTTTCGTTGACTCACTTTTAATTATATTTAGGGATAGATTAGTACACCCTACCCTTCGACTCGAAAGACTCTAGGCACCACTGGTAAAGCAAACGTCATCTGGCATGAAGAGACACCATGAGCTCAAGGCCCATCAATTGATCGTGAAAGCTCACTTATATAGCACATATATAGGAGTGGATCTCTTTCTGGTGCTTCTTCGGAGTTCAGATAGATTCTAGATCATAACCTCCTTCCTCTCCGCCTATAAACACAATTGTTGGTCTAACTCTCACGTTTTCCTTGCCTCCTAAAGATCTTCCTCTGAGTCTTTTTTCTTACTATGAGTTAGGTCTTGAGGGCTTTTCACAAGTTTTAAAGAGCGCTTATAAATGTGCTTATTTACATATTACTTACCAACAAACTTGTGGGATACGAACTGAATCTTTAGCAACCAGTCTTTGCGTTTTTTATTCAAATTTCAAAAAATAATAAAACGCATGTACCAACAAAATCCACCGATACGAGATAATAGCGGAAAAAATATAATCTAGGATACAATACAAATTTTAAACTTCTTGTTGCTTCTCTTTATCAACTTTGTTATTTCAAAATACATATGTTAATTAGATTCATTTTATTTTCATTTTCTCTTTTTATCCGGACAAGTGCCATTGTAGTCAATTTTTATTCTGCACACCCTAAATTTAGTCACATAATGCACACAGTTTGGGGTAGAGCATCTACTATCTACCGACGCTTTGGTTGCTTTGAAGAGAAAGTATACATTTAACTTAGCAAATTTAGAAGACTATATATTACATTCTTGTTATACGTCAATTGTCAATACAAGTGTACCAAGCCATTTAAATTCACAGCCAGAATAGGAATTACACATTCCATTATGAGAGAAAAGTAGATGAAAATCCTTGCAGGATGCCATCATCAACATTTACTAGTATTAGGTGCAACAAACATAATTAATTTTCTGAAATAATAATTAATATTAGAATAAAAGACGATTGAATGGAGCTAATGGTAGACAAAAATACCACAACCAACAATTTTCAGCCATAATTTTGTATGGAGAGGGACCAAAAGAGCCCCTCATGTTAGCTGGTTCAATAGCAAAAGGACTTCTGATATATGTTGTTCCATATACATCAAATGAGATAAGGGTACATGATAATTGATACCTTCCTAATTGTCAAAAATATTAATGAAACATTATCCAATTCTCTTCTCCTAATTACATCGTTTCTATTCACAAAATGGACTATAGCTAGTATTAGCCATGACCATGAAATCATCCTTATTAATCATGCTGATATAACACATTAGAGAGCAGAGAATCTTGATTAAAGATAAGACTAATTATTTTCCCAAAGATTGATTGATTTCCTTTTTAATCTTCACTTTTAATACCTTTTTTTAATGTTAATTGTCTTTATTCAAAATCCTTCCCCAACAACCCTATGTCAATTATTTGTATGTTAAAACGTATCTGTTATTTGTTAATTATTTGGATTTCATCGCTATCAGACATTAAATATGTGTTGGCTTGGCATGACTGCTCTTAATTAATCAACTTAGGTATTCTCAAATAAAAGTTAGAAATATATATAAGAGTATGTGTTTCCTCGTTTTCTAACCAATATCATAGCAATAAGGTTTAAAATTTAAAAAAATTAAATTACAGATATGTGTTGGCGTGACAACTCTGTGTATGCTTTTTTGGTAGAACATTGGTGAGCAATATGTCATAGAAATGTGCAATTTCCCACTCAAATGCATGTGTAATGTTTAGCCTTCTCAGACTTTGTTATTTCAAGGTCATTTTCATTATCAATCAATATCGGTTCTTCAACAACACTATTTATCTCATTCGCTTAATCTATCCTAGAACATGGGAGGTCGACTTGGTACTCCGAGGTTTGATTCCTGCAACGAACAAACTCAGTGTTGACCAGTGCGAAACTTTTTTTTTTTTGATAAGCAAAAATTATATTAAAGGGAGTGCAAACGGGCACTCCAACCGGTGCGAAACTTGATCCTAAGCACGATTGAAAGCATTGAAATATTCCGTACTCTATAGATAGCCAGCAATAGTCCGACCAAAAAATATCGGTTCTCTTCCGGTTAATTGATTGGTTTGCCGTGTGCAGATAGCATACTTTTTTTTGGTTTGCCGTGTGCAGATAGCATACAAGTGTATAATAATGTTGAGAAAAATATAGAAAACAGAATATAAGGTGTTAATTGAGAGAGAATTTAGGAGTGTATACAATCATTTAAAGTCATGTATATGGTTAATATTGTATCAGTACACGTTTAACTCCATTTGGTTGACAATTTATTCCTGATTATATGCAGATTTCATTGTCTTTTTTTGTTCTATCAAATCATGTGCTGGCATTGGTTTAGAAGTCAAAAACCCACCATAATTATATGCAGCCCGTTTCCCATGGTGGATATAGGTATCCATTTTCTTTCTGTTCACTTTTCTCTTCTCATTCCCCTTTTAATTTTTCAATTTGCATTTTTCATGTCTTTTCTTGCATTTTCCCTTTTCTTTTCTTTTTAAGATACACTCATAGCTCTAAGCAAGCTACTCTACATGGTTTATATATTATATCCTTTTCTTTGTAAACTTTGATGATTACTTACTATTAAAAAGGAAAAACAAATCCGATTAGATTATTAGGGGAATAATTTCGATAATAATCTGAGCTCACTCTAAAAATATCAATGAAAGAATGCCACCTGAAGAAGATGAAATTTCTTAGAAAGATATGACGCTGAAGAAGATGAAATTTCTTAGAAAGATATGACGAGTTTTAGAGAGAAAATATTGATTGTAATATGTTGGTTCATTGATTCCAATTTCCAAAAATGAGGCTCAATGCCTTCTTGCTAAATACAATCTTCAAGGGCTAAAAGAGTAAATTGACAAAAAGTAAACTACAACTTAAAAAAATAAACTATCAATGTCTCACATAAATTTACTTTTTTGTCTTGGTACAAATAGTCTAGGGATGAAGAGGGGGAAGTGAATCGTTAGTTAAGGGTTCGAACTTGTGCTCTCCAGATCTTGACTACTTTATTTGAGAAAGGGGTGTGCATGGTGCAGAAACTGCACCGCATATGCAATTTGGTTCCGTTGGTTTTCCCCCAAACTGGATTAGGTTCGGCTCTAAATTGGTTTAGAACCGCTTATTACCTTAAACCGGTTTCCTTCGCCCTATCTAGTTACAACCGATTTTGCTTATCTTAATCGGTTTTGACAGAGTTGCAGAAAAAACTGTTTTTTTTAGAAGAAAACCATTACCAATTACAGAAAATATGGTCTAAAAGTGAAAGGCTAATGTTTGCTAAAATTACTACAGATGATTTTTTGACTTAGCAGGAACAAGTTGGTACGCAAGTCAAGGGAAAAAGGGGATCACTTCGTTTTTGTAAATCTCGTATAGTTGCTTTGAGTAGTGAATAGCAAGTGATCTGAATCTTCAACTGTTTCTGCATCATAGCCAGCATTGAACACAAACGAACTTCAATCAAACCAATAGCAAAACATGATATGATCAAGTATATATAGCCTAATGAAAATAACTTATGTAGTAATTCATGGAAGCAAAATGTTGAACACAATAACTCAACCATTATGCTTGGAGCTGTATTTTATTTTGGTTACATCTTGATCTTGGAGCTGTATTTTATTCAGCTAAATAAGTATAAAAAAACAATAGAAAATATGTTCTAATAATAATGTGCTAAAGCATATGAATTAATACTATTAAGCTTATTCCATGGCTCTAATGATATCACACAGATAAGTAACATACTCATGATATGTAATAGAATAGAAAAAAAAATTGGAATGTAGATCAACATATAATACCAAACCAGAGACACAAGCTAACCAACACAATGAAGATCAATTACAATAAAACATAGGTAAGGATACTTACTACTTCCAGACGGGTGGAACTTCTTGTTTCTGACTGATGTCATCAATCATCCTCAAGTGCAATAGGGACTGAAGAAGAGCTACCGACATCTTGCATAAAAATATCTGACATTGAGCATGAAATCAATTCATGTCTCCTAACATTTTGAGGATTCTGCTTATATCTTGGAAAATGCACTCGTATTGCACTTGTTCCGTTGTTGAACTTTATGATACTACCACAATAGTTGCACATTTGCTGACTTGGATGGGCCCAGTTCGATATTTTGGTACAGTGTCTGAGAAATTACATGCATCAGTACTAAGCTACCAAACTTGTTGAAACTCAAGAAAAAAGGAGACGTGTTGAAAACATTTTGTTCAATAAAGCTATTTTTAGCTTCTCACGTGGTTGGGGGTGTTTAGCGAGTAAGAGGGGAAGTGAGAAAAAAGTAGGCATTAGAAATGTCTTGGTTAGAAATTTTTTTTGGTCCTTGGTTAGAATTGAAATGGTTTATTGATAAAGGCCCAGGCCTATAGACTTGAGTTGGGTTTTCATCTCTTTGGAAATTGGGATAGTTATGAGAAAAGAGAGGTGGAAGTAAAGAAAAAACTAATCAATAGGTGAGCCCATATTTAACTCTTTTTACACAACTGTTTAAAATGTTGCACATATTAGCACCACTTGGAAGCTATCTACACGCTCTAGCCAGTTGCTTGTTTTTTATGGGGTGACAAAATAGTAATGTAATTTTATTATATGTAAAAGGAATTGTGGTGGAGTTAACATAAATCTTAAGAGGGAGCGAAATATAAAGATTTACTTGTATTTTTTGTTCGGCATTTTTTTTGGATTGACGAGTTAGTTCTATTATACTTTTGCCCATTTTGCTCTCCCAATTTGGTAATTTTGGTCATTGTGATTTTTCATTGCACTAATGGTCCCCAATATTGTGGATTGTGTAATTTTGGTTCTTCTCTATTTTCTCAAAATCCAAGATTTTTGAGTATCAAAATTGCAAATAATTTATAATTTTAAGGAACTATAAGTATAATTAAAAACACGAGGACAAAAATTGTAAAAGAATGAAGATGCTAGTTCTAGTAGGTTGTTTGAAGCGAAGTGTGGGGAATGATGGAATAAATGCTATTGTTAAAGAAAGAGGAAATAACGATGAATGGGAACGTATGGGGATTATGGGAAAGAACGAAGATGCTGAGTGCTAACAATTCATAAATGCTATTGTTCCCTGCAACTATTGTTTAGCTTCAGATTCATCACATTCCATGGAAGATGAGAATGGGTCTCGAGGAAGAAAGGGGGAAACATTTAGGGATTTAATTTTTTTATTTGGGATTTTTAATTTAACACGTGGCAAGTGACAAAGCACACAAAGGTGTTATGTGGCAGAGACATGTCATTGCCAGCGCATTAAAATTGCCACATAACGCATTCCGTGTCAGCACCGTTAGTGAAAACTAACGGCAGGGACTAAAAGTGCAAACAGAAAATAATGTAGGGACTAAAAGTGCCCAAAATATTTTAGAGGGACTAAAAACAAAATTCCCTATATTTATAGGGACCAAAAACATATTTAACCCTCAAGAAAATTGGGGACCAAAATGGTCTTAAGTAAAATAGAGGAACCAAAATCACCATACTTGTTTAGGATATAATAGATTAATGGACTTAAACTAGTGGATTTGTTGTTGTTCTTTTATCTACTTAGACAAATAAGCTTGATTGGGGTAGGAAAATAATATATTATTGAGGTAGCGTTAAATATAAAATATACCTAATTATTCCAATAGATATATTATTTTTTGGGGTAGCCAAGACAACCCCATTAACATACAACTATATGCCCTTGCCTCTAGCAAAAATTTAGTTTTGAAAAATAGGTAAATATATTTTTAGTTTCTATATAATATGGTGGAGTTTTTTTAGTCCTACATAAACTTTCCTTCGATGTTTGATTTTCACTCATCTTTGTTTGTACCTTAGGTCTCCATTTTCATATCTTGCACATTTGGTTAATATACTAACCCCGACGAAGCCCCGCGTTGTTGACTAGGATGCCGCACTACCAGTGATTTGACACGCTAGTCATTAAAAAGTGTGACAAAGAGAGAGCATATTACTTCTTCCTATAACCCAATCTAGTATTGCTCACCACATATCTACTTATCAGACCTCCCACTCACTGGATCTATTGTTGTTCACAATTAATATACCTGTGAATATTCTCGTCTACCCGCGCTCAGGCCTGAAGCTTTGAGGATGCAGGAGATTAGGGTGAGCCGAGAGAGAAGAGGATGTTAGACAAGAGATATGTTGTGATGATACAAATGGGGGAGTGAGGTAGGGAATCAGTAGAGATATATGTTGAGATGAGACTGGTGAGGGAGCGCGGTAGTGGGAAGAGAGAGATGAGAAGATTCTAGAGAAAAAATAGTGAGATAAGTCAGTATTTTTGTAGTCTGTAGATGGAGTGACAAGTGCCAACCAAAACTAATACACATGCACGACTGCAAGGTCCCTGATCACAATCCAGGTGATGATATCCGACCTAACAATTTCGACGTTTGTCGATTAAGCAATGTCTTACTATTATATTTAAGTTTTTGAAAATTTTAGTTGTGTGTGTGTGTGGTATCATATAAGTGTTGTTTATATGTTATAACTATGATGGGACCTCTAGAGGTAATCTGACTACTGCAGCCTGTAGGGGTGTTCTTTGCAATGAAACCGGTGCTTGGATTCTGGGATTTGCACGCAGTTTTGGTGCTAATGCTCTTGTGTATGTCTGGGATTTCTGCAAGTAGTTCTGAAGGGCCTAATCTCGTACACCATATTAGACAGTTGCTAACTTTGGATTGGACGGTTTCTATCAAGCATGTCTACAGGGAGGCTAATAGAGTGGTTTATGGTCTTGCTACTCTTGGTTGTAGCTTGATGGAGAAGAAACCTTTTGTGTTATTTGATACTCCTCGTGATAGTGTTAGACAATTAATACCTGATGATGTTTATTGGAGTTTCTACTCCACGTTTAGTTGTAATCGCTTTTGGGCACATCGCCCCATTGTATATAAAAAAAATTTCTTGAGCTCAAATCTTATGTTGCAATTTAAGCCCACAAAAAATATCTCCATTGAGCCTCAAAATATGTCACACAACTTATCACACTTTTATTTTGTTTAATTATTTTTGATTTCCTTTTGACTCAAACAGTCAAACGTTATAGCAAAATACTTATTTTGAGGCTCAATGGAGATATTTTTTGTGGGCTTAAATTGCAACACATAAAAATGACAATGGCTACTATTAATATTACGAACAAACCAATGACAATGGTGAACCATTGTCATTTTTATGTGTTCATTAGTTTAAATATAAGTTGATGTTGTAATGAAAACATTACCCTATTTGCAAATAAGCTGAACCCTACTTTTCTGTCTCCTTCTACATTGGTGGTTAACTTACCCCAATGATTTGGTGTTTGCAGGACATCACATGCAGATGACATGAAAATAAAGAACACGGTTGAGGAGGATCATATATTGTACAGCCTGTGAACTCTGTAACTTGCAGAGTACCTATCAAATTCAAAGATTCCACATTCATGCTAGAACAACACCAACCACTGCTTGCTTAGCTAGCAACCAAACCAACCATGAGTAAATGGTAAATTCCAGCAGCATGTTACTTAATATTTATAGGTCTGTATGCGCTTCCAGCCTCTCTAACCATGACTATTTTTTATAGTACAAGGAGTACTCGGCTCGAAGAAGTACAAAAGGTGAAAATGGGATTTCGTTAAAACCTCCAATTAGACCAAAACTTAAAGAGAAAAAGATTCAGGGAGAAAAAAGAGTACTCCACCAAAGTAAAAAAAAAAAACGGAAAAATATTTTTGACTATGACTATGACAAGTCTTCAAAAGTTGAAGCTAGAATCCATAACTACTCCTGATCTTATATGCATAGAAAGACATCTATAATGAAACTCCTCTACTTGAGTGTGCATTTGGTATTTGACGTTTTATAAAATTGATTTTAGCTAAAAAAGAGTTGAACTTAAGATGATTGTTGTTTGTATAACTTCTTTTAAAAATATTATTGTCTATTTTGTCTATTGTCTATTTTCACTAATATTTGTTGTTTGGATAGATTAGATCAAAATTGTTTTGGATGTAAAATTACCAAAATGAGTCCCAACTTAAAATCATATTAAAAACTTTAAATTTAATGAAATAGACAAAAATATTAAATTAGCATATAAAATATGTAGATTAAAATTATAATTAGAAGATATTATTTTAGTTGCAAAAATAATATATAATTTGTTAGGAAACTATTTAAATTTGTGTTTGTAAAATAATTTTTTTTGTCATAGCATATTAAATATTTTTTGTATTTAAGTATAAAACATAAGAACTTACTTATAGGGTAAGAGAGCAAAAAATCTTTAACTGGTGTATCACTTAGGGGGTGTATTGGATTGAGATTTCAAAGGATTTTAAAAGACTATTTTTAGACAAAACAATCTTGTGGTATTCAATCAAGACTTTTAGTTAACATAAAAAAATCCTGTGGTATTCAATCAGGATTTTCAAGATTTTTTAGAGAGTCTCACAAAATCCATTGGTATTCGTTTAAGACTTTTTACAACTTAAAAAAAATCCGTTGGTATTCAAGAACACACAGATTTTAAAGGATTGTTTTATTAGATGGATTTCATGGGACTTTTTAGTACAATTTATAAATCCTTCACCCATAAAACAATCCCACCTAAACTCTTGGGATTTTTCAATCAAAAGACTTTTCCAGCTGAGTATTCTTTTTTCTATCTTCCTTTTCCTGTTCATAATCGTAACGATTGTTCCTATCCTTTTTTTTGATGAGAAAAAAGGGCCGAAGCCCAGAAACGAACAAACAACTACACCACCATTCTGCTTAGCCCAATTCTGTCCAAATTGAGAGCATGGGATAGGAAATCCGGAGGACGAGTAAAAAAATTACAACTCAAACTAGAATGGGCCCCAAATTTGGCTAACACATCAGCAACATGATTAAAAATTCTATCTTGTTCCAAGAAGCATCAGCTCTGTTAACAATACGGGCTTTAATTTCTTCAATTAAACGATGGTTAGGGTGGTTGACCGACGAGTTTGAAGAGAGAAGCTCCACCAATTGCACCGAATCAGTTTCCCCAACAATCTTCCTGATACCACGATCAATAGCAAGACGCAAGCCATACAAAACACCCAGCAATTCACTTTGAAGAACAGAGCAATTCACAAGCTTGTAGGAGTACCCAAGAACGAATTCCCCGGAGCTAGAACGAATAATCCCATCGCAACCAGCAACACGACCTTGATTTGAGACAGAACCATCACAATTAAGCTTCCACGAACCTGATGGAGGAGGATTCCAGCACCATTGAGCCGGATCCGAGTTGATTGGACGAAGATGAGCTCCAATCTGGTTGTTGCAAGTAGTGATCGAATTCACCTGGTGCAAAATTTTAATAACAGAAGCCTGAGTAGTGGTGGCTTTTTGGGAGAAAATGCACTCATTCCGATTCCTCCATAACTGGTCCAGCGTTGCCCCGAACACAATTGACCAGATATTAGCAAATTTGAGATTAATCATCATCCAGCTTTTCCAATTCATTGTTCTGAAAAATTGATTAGGTTTCTCGAATTCTAGACAGCTCCACACACTGAAACTATTGCAGCAGTCACGGAATCTGTGAATAAGGGTTTCCTCAGCATCTCCGCAAACAGAGCACAACGATTGCGTAGCCATATGCCTTTTGGTTCTCTCTGTGTTTGTCAATAGAGCTTCATGAGCGAGCTTCCAGAGAAAGGTACGAATTCGTTCAGGACCCTTCCATCTCCAAATTAAGGTAAAAATGGGATCTGAATTACTGGTATCCCTTCCTGATAAGATTTTATAAGCTGACTTAGTAGAGAAATTCCCATTAGGGGAGTCTCTCCAAAGAAATTTGTCCTCTTCACTAAGAATAGATGGAGGATTAATTGCAAGAATGTCATAACAGATTTCCATAGGCAGAGTATTCTCAATTAACATCATATTCCACTCGCCATTAGGAAGGACACAATCACTAATTGAGATGTTGAGCTCAGTTTCATCAAGATCTCTGGTGGTGTAGGTAATTAAAGGCTCATCATAATTAGGGATCCATCTATCCTCCCAGAATCTTATATCCTCTCCATTACCAAGCTCCCAAATAAGATTATCTCTAAATCTTTCCCATTCATGTCCCATTCCTCTCCAAAAGTTTGACCCTTGTTTATTAGGATCAACTTTAGGTAATCCCAATCTACCACAATTGTACTTGTTACGGACCAGGGAACCCCAAAGGGAATCAGAGTTACTGCAGAGATCCCACAGCCCTTTTGGAGAAAATTCCGCTTGTCTAGTAGATCTTAGACCAAGCCCTCCATATTTTTTTGGCATACACAGCTTCTCCCAACTAATGAGATGTATCTTTCTTTGGTTCTCTTCATCCCCCCAAATGAAATTCCTGCAGAGTTTGTCCACTTCGTCACAAATACCTCTCGGGAGTTCACAGGCTTGCATCACATAGGTGGGCATAGCTTGGACCACAGATTTAGCTAAAGTAACCCTTCCAGCAAAAGAGAGGGTTCTAGCTTTCCAAGCACTTAGTCTTTGATTGACTTTATCAATGACAAATTTAAAGGTATTTAATCCAACTCTCTTGTGGAATATAGGAATCCCTAAATATTTACCCAAATCCTCTGTCATTTGGAATCCCAGAATCTGGCAGATATCAACTCTAAGCAATCTAGGCACATTTTTAGAGAAAAACACTCGAGTTTTATCCTGACTAACCTTTTGACCGGAGCAGTTACAGAAAGAATTTAGAATTTTTTGAATAACTGTAGCTTGAGCAAGGCTAGCTTCTCCAACAAAGATTAGATCATCCGCAAAGGCAATGTGGGAAACTTTGGGGCCACCTCGGCTGATTTGAATTGGATTCCAAGTTTCATCATTAATTGCCATCTCAATAGCATGGAACAACCTTTCAATACAAAGCACAAAAAGATAGGGGGAAATAGGGTCCCCTTGTCTAATTCCCCTTTTGGGAGAGAAAACAGAGAGGGCTTCCCCATTCCACAATACCTGCATAGTTGGAGAAGAGATACAATGCCAAATGATTTGAATGAGATTATCCAGAAACCCAATATCTTCCAAGGTGTTCTTGATGAATCTCCAATCCAGTCTGTCATAAGCCTTCTCTAAATCAATCTTGATTGCCATCCAACCTTTTTTTACCACTTTTAGTCCTCATAGAGTGGAAGATCTCCTGGGCTATGATGATGTTATCCTAACTGTGTCTTTTAGGGATAAAGGAGCATTGCGCTGGTCCCACAATACTAGACAACCCCCCTCGAATCCTATTGGTTATTATCTTAGTAATAGTTTTATACAACACATTACAAAGCCCAATAGGTCTGAACTGCTTCATAGATGTCACATTTTCTGATTTAGGAATCAGAGCAATGAAAGTAGCATTAATGTCTCTGATTAACCCAGGATTGTTCCAAGCATCCGTAATAAGCCTACACACCGAATCGCCTATGGTAGCCCATTGACTGTGATAGAAGATTGCTTGGAAACCATCTGGGCCAGGAGCTTTAAAAGCATCAATATTCTTAATTAATGGATTCCCAAATCTCCATATCAGAAATATTTCTTCTAAGATTTGCATTGAATCCTTCTTCAAGAATAGGGAAATGCCCCACAATTGGATAATTTTCCAAACTATTCCCACCAGAGAAAAGGTTTTGGAAGTAGGAAGTGGCCATAGTCTCCAATTCAAGAGGTTCCATCACCCACTGCCCCTGGTCATTTTGCATAGTAGAAATGTGATTTTTCCTCCTTCTAATAGCTGTCACACCATGGAAGTACCTAGTATTCCTGTCCCCAAATTCCAGCCACTTAGCCCTAGACTTTTGGTACCAAAGGATCTCTTCCTTGCTTAGGACATCTTCATAAATCTTCCAAGTGTCTTGCTGTAATTTTATAAGATGGTCACTCCACCCCCTTCTAAGGTCTCTTTCAATATTTTGAAGCTTCTTTCTAAGAACCTTTTTAGTTGCAAATAAGTTACCAAAGGTATTCTTGTTCCACTCCCTAAGAACCCCTTGAAGCTCTGAGTTGATTAGGAACGTTTGAGAGATCGCTTCTCCAATAATTAGAGATTAATTGGTTAAAGGAAGGGTGGGAGAGCCAAATTGCTTCAAACCGAAATGGCCTCCTTCTTCTATTTAGATCTCTTCTAGCATCAAATTTCAAAAGGACAGGGGAGTGATCGGATTTGAATTTAGGAAGATGAATGTTGTCCACCCTTTCAAATCTAAGCCTTCATTCAATATTACAAAAAGCTCTATCAAGCCTTTTCTTCGTTTGACCCCATTGCCAAGTAAAAAGATCCCCTTTAAACCCCAAGTCCAGGAGGTTACAACTAGAAATCATATATTGGAAACCCATATCATGTGTTTGATCATGTATGAGAGGAGGACCCACACGCTCAAAATCATAGAGACTAGCATTAAAATCTCCAATAAGTACCCAAGGCCCATCAACTTCACCCTGAATCTCTTTGAGATCATCCCACAAAGATTGCCTTCTAGCAAAATGAAGACTACCATAGACAATTGTAAGGAACCAAGAGCTTGCACCTTGAACCTTAACTTCAGCATGTACCCATTGGGTAGAAGATCTAATAATAGAAATATTCCAAAAATCTGTATCCCACAATAACCAGATTCCTCCTGACTGGCCTGTAGCTTCTTGAATGAAGTTTTTCTCAAACCCCATCTTTCTAACAATCTTCCTGGCATTAACACCACTATTATGAGTTTCCAGTAGAGCAACCATAGAAGCAGAGTATTCATATTTAAGATCCTTCACTAGGCCTGCAAAGCCTTTTATTGTCGTCCCCCGACAGTTCCAGCACATAAGATTCATAAATTAACGTCATTGTTGGTGCTTTGAAGGTCCATACCTTCAGAGACATCTATAGGCATATCAGGCATCATAACCAACCTCTTCTTTTTGAGCTCTTCAGCTCTCTTTATGAGACTCTCATCAATATCTGCCAAAGCAATTCTGTCTTCTTCCATTCCTTGGACTTTACTAAATAAATGAGTGCCAGTGGATTGGTTAATGACTTTCATATAAGCAAGCATAACTTCTTCTTCAGCTGAAGTTTTTTTCCCCACCTCTTTAGCTTTAACGGGGCTAGAAGATATAATAGAGGGAATAGTTTCCTTTCCTGAAGCATGGCCTCCAACAGAACTAGATGCTGCGGTCTCCTTCACTATACTTTTACTTTCAGAATGATTGCTTTTACTCCTAGTAGGAGTGTTACGGACAACACCATTATTTGGGTGTTTGCCTTTGCTACTTTGTTGGGGATTTCGCCCACCCATAGGATTCCTCGTTCTAGGAGGAATCATATTGCTGACTTTGACATTTTGGAGGTTAATCCCATCTTTAACAGCATCCTGGTTTTTACCATTAGCATCAGCTCCTTTTGAATGGTTTTTAGTGGCATCATCCACTTTCATAATAGTGAATTCACTATGAGAGGTACTATGTTTAGTCTTGGCACCAGAGCTTTTAACTTGAATCCCATTGTTTTGGATTTTTTTCTTTTTCTTTGACACGTATTTTGGAAGATTCCATGGCCCTAATTCAGTTTCTTGTTGTTCATTTTGAACATTCTGATGAACAATTGTTTCTTCATTTATAGGTACTTGTTGTTGCACCTCCGCAAGAGCTGTATCATGAACCACCTCAGTTTCTACATTCATGCTTGAATCACCATTCTGTTTCTGAATTTGTGGCTCCACTTCAAGCAACTCGTGACAGTTATCTTTCTTGTGGCCATATTTACCACACCGGAAGCATATAGAATGCAAACCCTCGTATTCTAAGTAAAGTTTATGCCCCATTACTTCTATGTAGGATGACAGAGGTTCATCCAAATCAAGCTCAACACATATTCTGGCAAATTTTCCTCTATCATGTAGTGATGTGAGTCTATCCACCCGAAGCATTGTACCAAGAGAGTCACCAACACGCTTCAAGAACTTATCATTACAGAATTCCAACGGTAGTTTAGGTATTCTTAACCAAACAGCTACCTTCTTTGTAATAGAGGCAATCAAGGAGAATAGAGGCCTCCATCTCTGCACAATCAGATAATGATCTGCAACCTTCCAAGGGCCTTCGAAAAGAGCATGCCTGTAGTCTTCAATGGATGATAAGTGAACTGAGTAGAAATCCTCAGCAAGATCAGTTAGTTTCACTGTTCCATCGAGCTGCCAGAGGCGTTTCAGCCTAGTTTCCAGGGTTCTGAATGATACCTTTTTCCCTAACACTTTGACTATCAAGGTGTTGCGCCAGGTCTTGTCCATTCATTCATTTCATCTTGTGAGACACCAATTTTAGGGTTCTTTTTCCTTTTAGCAGCAAGGTGCTCTTCCTCCATTTGATACCAACGATTTTCGGGAAAGTCTTCGTTAACCAAGTCACTCCAGCATTCTCCTCCCAGTTCTCCATCACCCAATGTTTTCAGAAGAGCTTCATGAAACGATTTGGGCGTTTTTACTTCAGTCTCTGTTTCTTCAATGTTCATATCCTCATCAGTAGTTGTTTCTTTAGGTATTTGGGTACCATCATCATGCATCTTACATTTCTTTTTTCTATGTAGAAGATCATTGTCATCATTCACGGATGTAGCAGAGGAAGTGGCGCCCTTGGCCCTCTCTGGAAGAGGGCTCATGCCCTATCAGAACGACTCTTTTCCTTTCCTTTCTTAAGAGGTTTTCTTAAGGCGGTTTAGAAATTAACGTGATGATATAACTTGTTGCTTTGCACTCTCTCTGCTCTACATTCTGCTCTCAATTTCTGCTATCAACACTATTGGTTTATGTCACCTGGACGTTGAAATTTCTGCGTTTAACTTTGCTAAATAGTTGAGCATTGTTATCAATTTTTTGATCCTGCTATTATTGCAAAAAGCTTCTGCGTCTCTATCCCTTGGAATTATAATTATATAAAGACGTTAATCCAAAAAAAAAAATTGTCAACTTGACGTTGATTTAAAAAATTTGAAAAATGAAAAGAGTAATACGGATATATATATATATGTTCAATGAAAAAATATTATTAGTTAGATATGTATGTTCAATGGATTTATTTTTTTAAAATTGGTTATACTTGAAATTGTAAAAAATCCCCAAAGTCTTATCAAATCTCACAAATCCTGCACATTCTACAAAGTCCCGCACAGTCTTTATAACAAAATCCATTAAAATCCTGACTAAAAAAATCTTGAAAGTCTTGCATAATCCTAAAAGTCTTGAAATTTCTGCAAAGTCTTTTAAAATCTGTGAGCTAAAAAAGTCTGTTAAAATCCTAAACCAATACACCCCTCTTAAATTGACCGTTAGATATAACATAAAATGCTATGAGTAGTTGAGATTGTGTCAATCAACACGAAAGCTCAACTACTCATAACATTTCATGTTATATTTGACGATCAATTTAAATAGTGCACCAGTCATCCTAGAAACATCCAAAAAAAAGCAACACAATGGGAAATTAATTTTTTTCCAAGGATTGTTCTTCACACGAAATGTTATGAAATTGTAAAAAATATATGTTCTTCACACGTAAAACAAGAATTATTAAAACATTCAGAAATTGTAAAAATAAGTTGATTGGGCCCTTAATGTTATATTATTGGCCCTTATTTTTCATACCTCACAGTTGGACCCCATATCCCCCCACAATTAAGCAAACTACCCATGTTGCCCCTCAAAACCATTAAAACCAAAATCAATTTTCATTGCTCACAAATTTTCGAAAACACAAAAGTAAGTCCATTTTTTATTCTTTTCAGAATTATCCTTTAGAGATAAATCAAGAATGTATTTTGCATTTCGAATTGGTCATCTAGAGATAAACCATAATGTTTCATTCCGAAATTATCTCTAGAAGATAAATCCGGAACACAAAATTGCATTAGGGATTTATAATTCAATTTCAAATTTATTTCTAGAAGATAAATCCGTAATGCAAAATTTTGGAAATATTTTCAGATTTATCTTCTAAAGATAAATACATAATGCATTTTTATTTTCATAAAAAATTATTTTTTTATGTTAATATATTTTAATTTTAATTTTATTGCAGTGGTGCCCACTAGAGGTAGAGATGGCAAGCCCATGGAGATTGTGGTAGACGTCGCGGTCTAGATCAGACTCCACTCCAGTGAGAGAAGCGGGTCACACTTCTAACCGACGGAGACGCGACAATAGACGATGGGGAGGTCATCGTAGACTGCCAGACCGTATGGATCAAGAAGATGAGTAGCTACATTTTGAGGATTATGAAGCTCCTGATCCTGATCAGTATATAGAGTAGCCTAAGGCTGAGCAACAACAGCATGATCAGGCCCAACATCTAAATGTGAAACCTTTCGACCATTCACTGCTGACCAGATTTGATGTTCATGTAGAATCAAAAATTCGCATAGGAGAGGTAATAGTATTAGGCTTTCTTTTGTACCCCCTTCTCCCCTATACCCCCTATTTTTCCCAATCTGACAAAAATACCCTTACTGATAATAAAAAAACCAAAACTATTATCTGATTTTCACATATTGTAATTCCGAAATCAAAGTAAGTTTTATTTTTTAAACTTTCCGGAAATACCTCTTTTGGACGTAATTCCGGAAGCGTTTTTTTTTTAAAAGTTTTCTGGAAACACGTCAAAGTATGACATTTGCGGAAGAGAAAACTCGTGAGTTTTCCGGAAATACCTCACAAGACGTATTTCCAGAAGTCAAAAATGGCTTCCAGAAACACGTCCTGTTGAGGTATTTCCAGAAAACTCAAGAATTTTGTTTTCCGCAATTATCTACATACTCGTTTTTTTTTTGGTGAGATCTACATACTCGTTCTTCCTACATGCTTTTGTTTTTGTTATAAAGTTTGTAACGTTTTAATGTTAGTAGTTAGTATTGATGGATATCATTATGGTGGGGAAAGCTACGATAGATGTCACTAACAAAGGACAAAAAATAATAAGTATGATTTTAAATGCAAGTTTTACGTTGTTATCATTGAGGTGTTGATGTTACAATCTAGTAAGGTTGAATTTGAAGTAAACATAGACTTATTAACAAATGACTGAGCAGTCATTAGTTGTGTGTTTCAAGATCAATGTAAGGTTTAGAAAATGTGATGAAAGAAGAAGATCGGGCCTCAAAAAGTGAAACAGTTGGTATCTTCTTTACACAGCTTTTCTTCTTCTCCAACTAAAATAACTGAAGTGTTCCAACTAAAATTACAAAACACCCCATCCATGATCCATCCCCTTCCTTTTTTTTTTTTCTGTACTAAAAAAGTTGATTCCTTGACAAACCTGCACCTGCACTGCCACTGCTACAAAGGAAACAAAACAAGCTTCTAAAACCCAAACAGAGTCCCCTCTCTCTATTCATTCATCACCACCAGTACTCACATTTTACTACTTTACCCTTCTATTATTACTATCTCTCTCACTCTCACTCCTTATTACTTCTTCTATTCTATGCTTCACTCACTCACTCACTCACCTACCAGGCTCCTTCATCAATACCATTCATTCTTTCATTCAAATTTCGGGTTTTTCGACAACCCATTTTCTACGCTGCCCTATTCCATTCAACCTCGTTTTTCTTTCTTACTACTTTCCAAGGTTTTCTGTCTTTCCATTTCCTCACCTTTCTTTCCTTTCTTTATTTTTGTTTTGTTTCTCCCCTCAACTCAACTTTGTCGTTTCTTATTGTTTGTTTCCAACACCCTTATTTTTTTATATATTAAAATTTGAACTCAAGATTCTCTCCTTCTCCCCCCGTCATTTTTTCCTTCTAATACTGACGACATTGCTGCAGTGTTAACAACCATAGGTACTTCACTTCTTTTTTTTTTTGTTAAATTTGTGATGCTCATTTTCCACTATTATTCTCCTGTAAAGTTCTCAGTAAGAAAGGACCTAGCTTTATACCCTTTTTATTTCACAATCATTTCTGCTATTTTTTTCCATTATATATTGCTTTTGATTTTTATGATTTTTTGTAATACAATAAAAAAGATTACTATTTTATATGCTTATAGTCTGGAATGTGGTGGTTTACTACTCTTATTTTGTGCCAAGTGTGTTTTTTATGACTTTTTGATGTTTTTTTTGTAGGGTTGGTTTCTGATTATATAGGAATAAGAGAGTGAATGATGGATGGAAGAAGGCATTCTGTTGATGTTCCTATTTCTAAAACTCTTATAGCACTGAGGAGAGTTAGGTCATTGAGAGATCCCTCAACCAATGGTATTTGTAATCTCTCTCCTTTGATTGATAATAATGGACATTGGGATAATGCTTCTAGTAATGGCATTTCTCTGAGGTTTCTAAATGCTCCTTATGCATGTGATTCTATGGATAATAATAATAATAATAATAATAATAATAATAATAATAATAATAATGGTTACTTATGGAATTTAGATTTCAAGGGACAAAGTCACCAAATGGATGGTCATCATCATCAGCAAGGCATTTCTGGAAATAAATCTCCAAATGAAAGCTGTTGTAGCAACCGTGAGCGAAGAGGATTGGATTTGGTTCCCATAAACCCTACTAATAATCATTTTAAGGATGAGGAATCATTCTATTTATCAACTGCATTGTCATCACAATTAGAGAGAATTGACCACTCAAAGTCAACTAGGAAACTACTAAGAAAGAATCAAGTGAAACCATCTGAACTGGTGGGTGATAATGCAAGTTACGTAGGAAGTCCATGCCTTTCTGTTAATGATGATGTTTTAGTTAATGACCATGGATGTGGAATAAGCTGTTGTTGGTCAAAGTCACCAAGGTTTAGAGAAGCAAATCATTATTCTGAAATGGAAGACCTTCCCTTGATTTTGCAGCATGTTAATGAGGAAGATCTTCATGGACATAAGAAGAGTATGAGACACATTGGTGGTGAAATTAGTCCAACTATTGAAACTCCTAGAAGTTTATCTATGAAATTCAGGCCAAAATCTTTCAATGATTTGGTTGGACAAAATGTAGTTGGGAAATCTCTTTTGAGTGCTATCTATAGAGGAAGGATAGCATCGTTTTATCTCTTCCATGGACCTCGTGGAACGGGAAAAACCTCGGCGTCAAGGATATTTGCTGCTGCACTAAATTGTCTCTCCCTTGAGGAGCAAAAACCTTGTGGTTTATGCAGAGAATGTGTTTTGTTATTTTCTGGAAGAAGTAAAGATGTTAAGGAAGTGGATTCTTTGAGAATCAATCGTGCGGACAAGGTTAAGTCGCTTGTTAAGAATGCATGCAATGATCCGGTTTCCTCGCGGTTTAAGGTGTTCATTATTGATGAGTGTCAGTTATTGCTCGGGGAAACATGGGCGAGTCTTTTGAATAGCCTTGAGAGTGTTTCTCAACATGTGGTTTTTGTGATGATCACTCCTGATTTGGATAAGCTTCCACGAAGTGCGGTTTCCCGGGCTCAAAGGTATCACTTTGTGAAGATTAAAGATGGTGACATTGCAAGTAGATTGAGAAAAATTTGTGTTGAAGAAGGTCTTGAATGCCAACAAGATGCTTTGGATTTTATTGCTGCTAAGTCTTGTGGTTCCCTAAGGGATGCAGAAATTATGCTTGATCAGCTGAGTTTGCTTGGTAAAAAAATCACAATTTCATTAGTCTATGAACTTGTAAGTTTGTGCTTTCTTTTGTACATATACTAGTTTTGAGGACTCGTGCCATGGACGGAGAGAAATTCGTCGAAAGAATTTATGTTAGTTACTGAAACTGTATTTTTTCCCTGATCATTTAGTCTTGCCATTTTTTGTTCTGCAGACTGGGATAATTTCTGATGACGAATTGCTTGATTTACTGGACTTGGCTTTGTCGTCTGACACGTCGAATATGGTTATAAAAGCTCGAGAGCTAATGAGATCAAGGATAGATCCTTTACAATTAATATCTCAGCTGGCAAATCTTATTATGGACATTCTTGCAGGAAAGTGTGAACTTCATAGCTCTGAAATCAGAAGAAGGTTTTCTGATAGACATGTTTGTAATTGTAAGTTATCTCTGAACTCATTTGTTGTCTGTTTTGATTTATGTTTCAGTCCTGTTTCTGTTGTTTGACTGGTTATCTTTTTCTCTCTACATCATAGCTGAAGCAAAGATGCAAAAACTTAGTGATGCATTAAGAATACTTTCTGAAACTGAGAAGCAGTTGAGAATTTCTAGGAATCAAACAACATGGTTCACTGCAGCTCTTCTACAGTTAAGCTCTATAGAACATTCATCTGTAGATGCAAATGACACCAAGTTGTGTGTAAGAGCTTCATCCAACAGAGGTTAATTTTAATTCTTTCTCAGTTTGTTATTTTTTATTCCCTATCTTCCTAAGCAAATAGTTTGATCTGGTTTAACACTATTGTTACAGATGGTGATTTATGCAGTACATCTTCTACAGGAGAGAGCTTGAAGGATGTTGCTACAGAGTGTGATGAGAAGTCATATAGAATAGGAGTGCAGGATGATCACAAGGAGACATTGGATTCCATATGGTGTAAAGCTACAGAGATATGCCAATCTAGAAGGCTCAAAAATTTCCTCGGGAAGCAAGGGAAGTTGTCTTCAGTTTGTATCAATCAAGGTACATATTGCACCTTATGTGCGAGTTAATAGCCAATTTGGTTCCTTAAATTTCAGAAAGGTTCAATTTACTTCCACGACATTTTCAAAAGTGATACAATTTAGTCGCTCAAATTCTCGATGTCTGTTTGGTCCCTGACATTTACAACGTAATATCAATCAGGTGTCAGGATTTACCAAATATCAGAGACCAAACTGATACTAAATTGTAAAAGCTAGGAACTTAATTGATATTAAGTTGTAAAAGTAAGAGATCAATATAACATCGAGAATTTGAGGAACTAAACTGAATAACTTTTAAAAATGCCAGGGACTGATTAGGAATAGTGTTAATGTCGGGATGGAATTGAACTTCTCTGAAATTTGAGAGACCAAATAGGCTATTAGCTCCTTTGGTACACTGGTATGAACAAAACAAATTAAAAAGAGTATATTCGAATTTTCAGGTCTTGCAGTTGTGGAGTTGGAGTTCCACCATAGGGTCTATGTAGCTAAAGCTGAGAAGTCATGGAAACAAATTGCAAATTCCCTACAGTTCATATTAGGTTGCAACATTGAGCTCAGAATCAACTATGTACCTTGTACTTCGGATTCTAACTACGCGAAATTGAAGAGGACATCTTTCAATTTCTTTAATTGTTCGCACAGAATTCTAAGAAGATCATTATCAGCTGATGAACAAGGAAGTGAATCAGACTATGCTGATCACACCTCTCAAAAGCCAATGATGATGAACCAAACTCTAACTTGTTCCTCTGATTGCGGATCGCAGGGAATGGAGGTAGTATCATCTTTGAGAAGTTGTGAAGGGAATTTACTAAGCTCAGGGAAAATAATTTTAAATAGACCTGGCCAAGAGACTCCAAGGATTTCTTTCTCTAGAGTTGATTCTGTCAAGGAAGAGGGATGCAATTGTGAACATCTTGATTCATCAACTGTTGATTTAGATAATCAGTCGAACTGTTTTCCTCGCTCCCTCTGGCTTCATAAAAAGTTATCTTCTTCACAAGCATCACAACAGAAAGATTTTGTTTTATCAAATCCCCAAGTACTAATGTTCTGAGACTTGTAGCTATGAAAAGCAGCCATCTATTTCAAATACTTGTTAACTTAGTTTTCTATTTGTAGCTATGAAAAGGAGCCATTTGTTTCAAATAGTTGTTAACTTAGTTTTCTATGTAACGGAAGATGAGAAAGTAAAGCATGTAAACAAGTGTAAATAGTATTTTTGCATGTTGTAATGATCTGTGGAGCACAAACACTTCTTTTGAATGCCGTGTCATGTGGACGTTTCGTTGGACACTCACACTCTTAGATGTGTGTGTGTATTTAATTGTTTATTTATTTAGTTATCTTTATAATTATGTCTAAACTATCAGTGGTGTCCTGATGTCTTTTATTTTGGACATTAGTCGTGTCACAGTGACTGTGTTTGTGTTGTGTCCGCCTGTTCGGTGTTCGTGTCAAAGTCAGTGCTTCATAAATAATGATCAATTGAAAACTAATGTATACCGCTGATAGTTTGTATCGCATGATCTATTGTTTTTAGCTATTTTTAGTCAATGTCTGCTAACAGAAATGATATTGGTAAATTGTTTATTGATGTGATATGTTATGGATACTAGACAATTTTTGGCTGAGATTTTCTACATAATTCATTAAACTTTGCTGCTTTGTTGCAGCAAAACCATATTGCAATCTAAATTGATGAATATCTGTTGAGGAAGGTATGTAGTTAAATGCATTTGGAGGAAATTGTAATGCATTGAAGACTGGCTATTCCTAGTACGAAAATGTCCAATTTTAGATTTGTTTTTTTATCGGCAAATGTTAGTAGTTAGTAATTAGTTACGGGTGGAGGAAATGTTAGTTTCCAGGATTTGAACTCTATCTAGACCTCCCTCGTCAAACTCATTCATGTCCATTTTATCTTTGTTGCAAAAGGTTGTTTTGCATCTTCTGATCCCCAAGGGACAGAATGTAGTTGCACCAAAGAAACCCAAACACTGTTGTAACCATTATTTATAACAGTTTATACCAATTAAAATCAAATTACTGCAATTAGATAGTAAATAATAATATTTTAGCATCATAATATAATAACAATGACTTACATTTCTAAAATGTTCATTTTTCTCCTTTACTTTTAAGATTTGTGTGTTTGAATTTGATACATTTTATTACTTTATAATGATGATGGTATGTCGTACTATAATTTGTAAATTTTGTTTGGGTGGGGATGGTTATAGACATAAATAAATAGCATATTAGATGTGGGTTCTTAAATCCAAACAATTAAACTTCATATGCATCTTATTGAAAAGCCTTGTGTACCAATTCATTCAATTCAACTACTCATGTGGTGATTAATAAATGTTATTATCTATCAGCAACAAACGTCGTTTCTTGTGGGGCTGGTACTTTCATACACTGAAACAGAAACTCGAGACATATGGAAAATGTTGCAACGACAAGATTTGTGGTAGTTGAACAGAACTGCTAAGAGTTAAAATATCTTGGCAATTTTGTAAGTATATACACGTTGTGAAAAACAAAGATTATTTATGCAACTTAGATAGCTAAATTATACATAGCCTAACTGCAATTATGGAGGAATGCAGTTATAGTGTCCAAGTGGACTTGAGCAATGCTTACTAAAGAGGATGTTTCATCATAGCCTACAATATTGGAGTGGTATAGCTAAATAGGCATAAGTACTTTTTTTTTGGGTAGCATGGACTACCCCATGTTACAAGGAGGATCGCTCCTGGGTTTTCCACTGAAGTCATTAGCAAACGTGACGAAGTAAGGAAAATAGTTTGTCATAAAAAAAAAGTAAGGAAAATCACCACTTGTAGGGTTGTTTAGTAGGCCACTAGCATCTAGGTCAGCTTAGGTGCGTTAGAACCAAAATGCTTAGACAGAGTCCCTTCAAGCACACTCAAGTTCCTTTCTTATTTTAGTAGTTCAACACTAAAGCTTTTGCACCAATCGATGAAGTTAGTTTTCGATAGTTTTTCCTTCTCAAGGATATCTCGTCATGTTGGTTGTGTTTGCATACATGGAAGTCTAAATAGAAAAGCAAATATAAGTATAGTGTAATAAACGTATATAATACTCCCTCCAGACTCGTTTATAAACAAAAAAACGTTTTAGATTCATTAAATAACTGATGTATCTGATCTATAATAAAGACTAGATACAGATGAACATAAAAAGTATTTTTTTATAAACGAGACTAGAGTAGTAGGTCTTTATTTTTATTTTTTTCAAAGTGGCATTAATGACCATTTTACAATTGTTCCTGAGGAGATTTGAATTGAGCACCTTGAGGATACAAGGCTAAGCTCATACTCCCACCGTTCCAAAACTTTGGTCCTTTTGGAGTGTTTCACACAAATTAAGAAACCATAAATTTTCAATACCTAATGACTAAAGCACCCTTTGTAGCATTAAATGAGTTAATATTGTAAAGAGTGACAATTAATTAAAGATAAAGGGTACACTTGGAAATATTAGGTAAATTGTACATTGGTATCTTAAAAGTACCAAAGTTTTTGAACAAAAAAGAGAGGCCAAAAGGACCAAAGTTTAGGAACGGAGGGAGTACTATTTTTCTCAAACCAATGACTCTCATCATTGATTTTGAAAATACCGTTGGAAGATTTTCTAGCAAGACCAAAATCCATAACCTCGTTTGAGACAATTGATTTGATTAGCCTAGAACTCAACTAGTTAGGTAGGAAACTCCTTTACAATTACATCTCATGTAATTATCGAAATAGTTGGGTGATCAATACTTGTTCTAATCAATCTTAAGATTAAAGACTAAGGCTCTGTTTGGCAAAAAGTAGCAAATAAGCTAGCGGATGAGCTTATAGCTGATAGCGGATAAGCTAGCTGATAGCGGATAAGCTAGCTGATAGCGAATGAAATGTTTGGTAAAATTAGCGGTTGGACTAGCTGATAAATGTAAAATAACATAAAACGACATGCATAATTAATTGTTAGGTTTATTTAATCAATTATAAACTATTATTGCTATAAAATCATGATAATCAAACTAACTATTAAGATATTTTTAAATTAATTTTTAATATTTATATTTTAATATCTAATTTATGTATTTTTAAAAATATTTAATGACAATATTGTGCAAATAGTAAAGGCCTAAAAAATGGAGATGAAAATTGTCAAAAAATGTCCTAAAAAAACAATAACAATAGCAATAGCAATATAATTAAAATAAAAACAAAAGACAATTTTTTTTGGTTAAAAAAACAAAAGACAATATACTGTATGCATAAGAATAAAAATACGTTTTTTGTCAAAAAAAAAATAATAAAAATACGTTACATTGTATTATTTTATTTATAAAAGATACAAATAAAAGGTGACGAAAGTGACGAACATGGAGTGCAGCTTTTTTTTAGAATGCAAATAGATTTCACACACTTACTTGAGGACATAGAAGGGATATCATGAAAATAATAAGGGTAAAAAGGACTAAAAAGATGAGACGCTATAAGTTATAAGCTAAAACGCTACTTGAAGTAGTGTTTCAAAAAACGCTATAAACTACCCCAGAAACACTATCCGCTACTACTTGCCAAACACCTCTAATTTTTCTCATCCGCTATTCGCTAGTCAAATCCGCTATAAGCTAGCGGATGTTACTTGCCAAACAGAGCCTAACTCATTTGCCTCAATGTGTAACACCCCAGTATTTTTTAAATATCGTATACTTTTAGATATATGGTTATGTTCTAATTATCATGGATTGTTAAATTACTTGGATAAAACGTAGAAGCGGAAGAGAAAAAACGGTTAAAATTACGTTTTTCTCTCAAGGGGGTGCATAATAAAAAATAGGGTGTATGTAGCAATTTTGAATGTTGTATAAGTAGAAAGAAGGTTGCGTGTACCCCAATTTTTAAAGGGTTTTTTTTTACCCCCACCATCTTCCTATATATCCTCACAAGATTTTTTTGACGAAAATACCCCTAAAAAATTTGAGCCAAAATCGTATATACCATACCATACATATATACGACTTTGATTAATTCAAATCGTATATATGTAAAAAAAAAATTAAATACGAAATCTAATTTTAAAACAAGTCGTATATACCTAAGGGGGGTGTATATACGACTTTGTAACATACAAGTCGTATATACACCCCCTAGGTATATACGACTTTTATAAAAAAAGATTGTTGATCTAACGGTTAGGATTTGACTTCCAATGTTAATCAACGATGTAGATTGCACCGAAAATATCAACGGTTGATAATCATTGACGAAATCTATAAATACCCACCCCCGCCCTCATTCTTTTCACACCAAAATTTCACTCTCAATTACATTTATCACACATCCAGAATGCAGATTTGCCTAACACAACGGTCTGCTGATAATAGGCTCTGCGGTATACATTATGGGGGCAACATCACGATGAGAGAAGATGGGGTCTACTTTTGGAGTCCGAAGTCGGAGTTATGCCGAATCGACCGCGACATGGGGTTTGATGGTTTGATGGATAAAGTGTGGTCAAAAGTTCAAGTGATTGGGGGACGACCGTGACGTCACTAGTATCACTTATCGAAAACCCGATCGTGGAGATGATGGCTGCATTTCCTACTCGTCCATGTCTATCAAGACCGACGAAGACGTGGCGAACATGTTCGACATTCATGACAGGCTTATGGGGTATAAGCCTTTGGAGCTGTACGTGGAAACATAACGGAGCGTGAATGAGATATTACGTCGTCTGCGAGCACCGGAGTATTAGGATTAGGGTTTAGTTTGTTGTGTTTTATCTTTTATGTAACTTTATTTTATCGCATGAATGAAATGGACTGATATGTAACGTTGTTTTATCGCATGAATGAAATCGACTGGCCGTAATTTGAAGGAAACTCGCAAGAAACGTAGAAACATAAAATAAAAGTACAAATAGAATCCAGAAAAGCACAAACATAAAATCCAACAACTGTGTAGAATCCATAAAATAAAAAGTACAAAAAATGCCCTAGTCATCAAGCCCTAGCCTCTGCAACAGCTGATAAAGGTCAGTGTACGTGGTGGTGCCCATACGAATATGTGCTAGCTGGATGGCCTACTCTGTGGTCACAGAAGTGGGTGGAGCTCTGAAATAATTTCCCTGGATGGGAAGATGAAGCAGGCAGGACACATCGTCAAGAGTAATCGTCATCTCACCCAATGGTAAGTGAAATGACGACGTCTCCGGGTGCCATCTCTCAACGAAGGCAGACAGCAGCTCATGGTCCACTGTGGAATGTCCGGTGGAGACAAGGGGGGATAACTTGGAACCTCTGACATAGCTGAACAACTGTTGGTTCTGGCAATAAGGAAATAGTCTGGTAGTAATCTTGTTGCCATGGGTCCATGCTTTCATTACACGTCCAAATGTCTAAATTAAAAACAAATTAACAAAATAAGACAACGTACATGAATAAATTAAACTAACAACACAATCTAAATAAATTCAACTTACCGGGTCTGTCAGTACACGAGAGCGGACATGCTAAAGTAAAGAGAGGCTCCTGCTGATACTACTGCTGAGGCTCCTGCTGATACTGCTGCTGAGGCTCCTGCTGATACTGCTGTTGATACTGCTGCTGATGGTGGTGGTGCTGAGACATAGATAGGTCCTCAAACATAGACTGGTCTGAGGACATAGACTGCTCCTGGTCATCATAGTATGGGTACGACTGCTGGCCCTCCTCATACTCAAACTCAGGGACCGGGACCTCCTCCACCGGCTGCTGTCTCTCTGTGCGCCTACGCCTCGTAGACGCTTGTCCCACAATCCTGTGGCGGGTGTGTGTATACGGAGCTGCCGAATCCGAAGACTCCCCTCGATGCCTATGAGACACTGTAAAAAAACAATTATTTAAAAAAAAAAACAAAAAATCAAGGTCGTATATACCTATATACGAATTCCATTCGTATATATGTGAGGGAGAGATATATACGACTTACTTTTTGGATAAAGTCGTATATATGTGAAGATGGAGGTATATACGAAGCGAATTTTTTCCTCCTAATCGTATATACGTCTCAATATGTATATATGATTTTCTCTGAAATTTCTGGTGGTAAATCGTATGTAAGTAAAAAAAAGGCTTAAATACAGTTTTGGTCCCCCAAGTTTACCAACTCACGATTTTGATCTCCCAAGTTTTAATTTCACGAATTTGATCCCCCAAGTTTTCCAATTTGTAAAATCAGGATCCCCCGTGATTTTCTTCTTTATTTTCCTTAATAGAAAACGTGAAAATATTGAGTTTGTTTTTCAGATTTCAAAATAGTATTAATTTTCTCAAATACCATAAAACACCAAACAAACTATTTCAAAAATCTATTAGTATTGTTGCCTGAACTCACGGGGGGACCTTGATTTTACAAATTGGGAAATTTGGGAGATCAAATTCGTGAAATTAAAACTTGGGGGTTCAAAATCGTGAGTTGGTGAAACTTGGGGGACCAAAACTGTATTTAAACCTAACTTTTATCTTAATCAATACCGCTAGCCTAGTGGCTTAATCTACCCTAGGACACGGGAGGTCGACCCAATACTCCCCCGGGTTCGAAAAAAAAATCTTAACATTTTTTAAACCAACATACTTTCCTTATGTAAATGATAATTAAAATAATAATATTTTTAAAATAAGTCAAACAGTTAAATTAAAATAATAACATAATATCAATATCATCTAAATATACAAATAAATCCTATGGATTATTATAAGTTAACTGACTTAAATTCAAATGTGCGTTCGAATCACTAAACTGTGTTGAAACGATACTTATTTTAGTTTTTAAATAATACTAGCAATATATTATTATACTTATTTAAAGTATTATTGTTTTAAATATTATTTATTTAGGAAAACATTTTAGGTCAAAAATTGTTAAGATAATATTTAAAATAAAAACAGGCTTTTTGAAAATAGGTGCATATACCCACATTTTCTAGTGTTACATTACCCCTCGAGAGAAAAACTTCGTTTATGGTCAAATGCAATATTTCATTGATCACAGATTTAGACTACCAAAACTTTACACAGAATGTAAGTCATAGCTTACAAGGAAGCATTATCATGTCCTATGGGGGACAATACATCAGGTATAGCTGAAACTCTAAAGACAAAATTAAGCCTATGAGCAGTTGAGTCAATCTAGATTTACTGAACTATCCTAATGAAAAGCATAATAAAACAAATAATCAAAATTTGAAAACCAACTAAACAGACATTCTAAACAAACTGCAAAGAAACATCTCAGTCCAATCCACTAGATTTCCACAGGCAAGCTACCAAAAAATATCAAAGTACCTGTAACACCCTGAATTTTACTTCCTTTGTGTGTATTTAGTTTATGTGATATAATAATTAGTTTAATATCTAGAGAGTGTTTTTAAGAAAAATAATTTTGTAGGACTAGAGAGAAATATTATAGAAGGTTATGAAAAATATTTCAGCTTAAAACTCTATCAAATTATAGCTAAAAGTATCTGTTAGTGCAAATATGTGCTGTACTAAAAAGTCCAAGCTTATCGGAAATTTTTGAAATTTAGTCCGTTAAGTTCTATAAAATATAAAGATCGAAATTGTATCTGCAGAATTTTATTTTGCTAAAAATACGTCTTTTATTATTACTAGTATAACAAATAAGTAGTTACAAAAAGGCTACGGAAAATGAGTGGACCAGTTTTTAACACCCAAGTGTGTGTACAGAAAATTTTCATTACCGGTACGCGTAAGTTTTTTCACAGAGACAACCGGCTCTCACTAGTATATATACACCATCCCACTCTTCACTTTAACACACACTTTCACTCAAAAGCTCATACTGTGATACGGAAGCAAAGCTTTTTACTTTCCCTCCTCAGGTTTTTTTCATCTCACTTTATTCTCTCTTTCTTGTTTCTTTTTAGTTCTTTTCTACTGTCTTACTTTTTGAAGCCTCTTTTATTATTATTATTATTATTTAATTTTTTCTTTGTTCTACAAAACAAGAAACCCACTTATTGTAGGCCTATACAAACTAGTTTAGTTATGTTTACTAACTTTCAAAACAGACGTAATTGATGGTGGGATTTTTATTTTATTATCTCTTGATTTCAAATGTTCAATATTTATTAGGGTATGATTTAAGATAATATTTATTTTGTAAAAATATTGATTAAGTAGATGATTAGATTAAATACCCAAGATTACATTGTTCTGAGCCAAAATGAGAATGTTTTTATATATAAAATTAGACATTTATTCAAATTATTACTCTAGCTTATAATATATCTCAATGCAATTAAAAGTTGTAAATAGGAAAGTATGTCTAACAAAGGGTTTTTCTTTAAGAAACAAAATGTCTCTTGCATTTTGAAACACACAAGTATTAAAGTAGAATTTTAGTAGAATGTTTTTAGTTATAATCTAGTTATGATTATAAGTGAGTTAAGACATAGTTGTTTTAATGAGTAATAGGTGTTGTAGGATTTGAAGCAAGTGCTGACCAACAAACTATTTTGGAACAAATTCAAGGTACGGAGAAATACTAATAATAAGTTGATGGGCACAAATTGTGTGTTGCTTGTATATATATTATTTAGATATCTTTAAGTGATTTGTGTGATTTTGATTGGTTTGAGTTAATTACAAATGTGTCAAAATAAGTACATTTTGAATTTAGTTGAGAACATTAGTTGTTACTTAGTGGTATGACTTGTGAGGATTGATTAGTTTAGGTGTATCACAAGTTGTTCTATGGATTCTAAGGAATGATTTGTCAAGTTGATTATGGATTAGATTAGTAAGACTGATGATTTTACTAAGAGCTATTACAGGATGTTTCTTATAGTACAATCAAGTATATAAGACTAAGGATATGTTCGGTTTGGTCAACTACAGACCTTCTGGGCGCACTTGTGTTTCGAACTCCTACCAATGGTCAGTTGTAGAACCTCTGACTGGGGGAAATCGTACTACCCGACACGGTGAGCCTAACTGTACAGAACTATCTACAATAAGGTGCAGCGCTCGGGCCAGAATGATTGGGGTTTAGATTGGATATCTGCTCACTGCAAAACAATCATGTTATGGTAGTTGAAACGGCCTTACGCTCAAGATGATAGAGAAATCTCCATGGAGTAGGTTGAGTATATTATTTCTAGTCAGTAGACTAACCTTGTTGATGAATTATAGGATAAGTATGATGTCTAGTACTTAACTAACTATCGATAATTATTTTCAATAGACTGTTAGTCATGTTTTTGCAGGATTTGGTGATTGTGTGTGGTTAATTTCTTAGTTTTGAATTAGTCTGATGTGGGTCACTTATTGTGTCTATATATTATTATTATTTGTGATTGTATCTTATTATATGTAACTTGTGTAACCATCGTGTTGCAAACTTGTGTACGAGTATTTCACCCCTTACATTTCAGATGGCATCGGGGGAGCCTCTCGGACACTCTGGACTCAGGAGGATTAGATTCCTGGAGGATATAGGAGATCCCATTACTTATACTGGTGTAGTTGAGGTCACTGATGGGGCACAGGGAGTACCCATAACTATTACTACTATTCATCAGACTTTAGAGATCGAGTTGCCTATGAACCGTATGATAGCGGCCATGTTTCCTAGTGTAGCAGTGTCTGGGGTTGTAGTTTAGGAGGCTATGGTTCCTGATGTACCTGTTGTACCTGAGTGGGAGCCGTTTGAGGACTCCGATAGTAGTGGTACCATTGGGGGTCTCCCCAATGGATATCATTAGTGGTTGTTGGAGGTTGGGACTTTATGGTTCTACTTAGAGTATAAGTTTTTTTTGGGGATTTAGTCTGGCTTGTAACCTCTTATAACTCCACCTTTTGATGCAGTGTTTATTAGGCGTTTCAGTATATTAGCTTGACTGCTTAGATTTTAGCCTAACCTATGGTATATATAACCTTATAGAAAGTACCACCTTTTGGGACATCTTTGTGACGTGGTACTTTGACGATAGCCTATGTAAGCCTAAGGGTGTGACTATGATCCAACTAGTAGTGATCAATATATGATGCATATTTATATATTTCGATGATGTATGATTATGCCTTATCCTTTATGCTTCTCATATATTTAGAATTTTTTTTCATAAGTTAAGAATTTGAATTCATATCTACTTTGAATCAATATATTTTCAATAGGAACTAGAAATGAGATTATTATCTAAGTGTAGCACCACTTTTAAAGGTTAGATAAAGGGGGTGTTACAGTACCCCTCCCTTAACTCCACCACCCAACTTGCTAACAGAGCATAGAGCGACCAAACAACCAGGGGTACTCTTCCTTGAGAGATGAGAGCTACACAGAATAGAACCACATTAAAGCAGAGAGACAGAAGCTCTGTTGAAGGCCGCAACAACCAGCTCCAAAGACAGATTTCACCATCAAGATCAAAGTAGAACCTCAATCGAACAACAACCAGTTTACCAACAAGCAAAATAGGAGGGACCCTAGCATCGAACTTGAGTCCCACGAATTTAGTAACTTAGTCTTAACCTTTTTCCCTAGTTAGGGCCTCAACCCTCCCTACCACCTTCATCCAATATGTTATGGTTTTTATTGGGCTCAAGCTCATTAGGTATTTTTTGACATCTTTTTAGTTTCACTATTTATTTTTTTCATTTTTCATTGGAGTGTTTAGGTTTAATTAATTGTGCATTATTAGTTTTGGAAATTTATAAGTGTAAGAGTAATTTGTTAGAAGTGAGAAATATTAGTTGTTGTCAATATTTTCTAAATATTCATATTTTGTTCTCACACAATCCTTTATTTGTGAAGTTCAAATAGACGAAAGGAAAAACACAACAAAAAAACTAACAACCTAAGCCATCCCCCAATACAAGGAGCCCAAGCCACTAGGAGGATATCTTCTAAAGCAGGGCAAATAGGCTAAACAGGGCAAACATCCTAAACCATCTCAAGTACTTGACACAACAAGTACTTGAGATGATGAGCCCAAGCCATTTCACTGCCAATTGCCACATTATTTGCTTTGTTGAGTTATTAGGCGATAAAAGAACAGTTATGAGGCCAATGAATATCCATTCTCTCTCAAAATACTGGTTGCTTCTATTACTTTTTTCGGGACAACTTCTATTACTTATTTTCTTTTACATGCTGGTGCTCAAATGTCGCATACAATTTTAATATGTAAGTGGCTTACCACAACCACCAGGGTGTTTCTTCACTTGAAAGTTGCAAAAATAATTTTATTTTATTTTTGAATTTACCGTAACCTTAATCAAATTCGAATGTCACTAATTCACATAAAAAGAAAATAGAAATCTAGAAGACAAGAATGAGACAGCAAAAGGGAAGAAGGCGATAATTTGAAACAAGAGAAGTTGTAGACATTTTAAACTAGGGAGGCAAGCAAGACGCACAATTTCCATGAGAGGGTGCCAAAAGGCGCGCCCGTTATGGTTGAGCAAAAGTTGTGTTTTAACTTTTAAATCTGCAACACATTGCAAGGGAATAATATGTCCATGTCACTCGGGAGGGATTTGTAATGGTCGCCTTCACTATATTTAAGAATTTCCTATTAAATCAAATCTAAGTTCAAATTGACACGGTGAAATACATGGAAGTCAATGTCGCTAAACGGAACACATTAACTATGTACATATTTTTTGAGTGAATTTAAATTTTTGATTAGGAGGAACAACCCCATGTAAGGCTAGAGAATTTCAGTCTTGAACCCAAGTCACAACTATCATCAGATAATAGCTTAATGCCAAGTCACAACTATCATCATAAGCTATTATCTGATGATAGTTGTGATCTTCATCCCTTATGAAGATTAGTTTGGGGGATTAAAGAGATTAGCTTGCCATTGTAGTGGTGATGATAATAATAAAAGTAAGAGCATGAACTGGGGATGACTTGCTATGCAATTATGCAAAATGATGATGGTCTTAAGGAGACTAGGTTAAGAATATTATCAGTTGTTGGCTCAAAGGGAGGACACATCATTAAGATCGGCTTTAGCCTCTAGCAACGATGCCACGTGTATATACATAAATAATAAATAAATAAATAAATTCACTGATAGTAGTGGGATAGAGGAATGAATAGGCCCAAACCCGAAAACCTCGCAGAGTGGTGACGTGTACACGTAACCGTAGCCTCCCTATATAAACCTTCTCTTTGGGTCCCAATATTTTTCATTCTCATCCATTTCTCTTCTTCTCGTTTTCAACCGATTCCGACACTCACTCTCCGATTATCTTACACACCATCTTTTAGGGTTTCTCTTTCGTCCAGATCTTCTCTTCGCATCGCTTCTATTGGCGCTGTTCGCTTTCATTTCTTGTGCTCGATTTGGAAATTCCTGTTGCTTCTCCTGTGTTGGCTCGAGATCCGGGCCAAGCACAGAAGAATCCGGTTCTGATTTGCATTTCAAAGTCACCGGTTCGTATTATTCATCTTTCTTGACTTTCTATCTCTATTTCCATTTTTATTTTGTGTTTTTCCATTTCTTTTCTTGATTTGTCTTTTGTTTTGTAGAAAGCGTGACTTGATGTATTTGTATACCGTTTTGCTTGGTTTAAAAAGTAAAATGAAACGAGTTGCTTGGCAGTTACACTGTTTGTTAGGTTGTTAGGAGGTAGAGCCAAACGGTTAGTGCTTATAGTTGAGGCTCATAGATTTGTTTTTTCGTAGCTTAATCTATATTAGTACTTCTTACAGTTGCTAAGAAATAACGCTGCAGTAATGGATAACAGGATATGTGATTTGGTTTCGTAATTTCGCTGTTTTTAAACTAAAGCATAATTAGCGAAGCATTGTCTTGAAATTTTTTACTCTGCTATTGAAGTAGTGGGATTGATTGGTGAATGTGTTTGTAGGGTAGGCGTTGTTTTTGTGTTGTGTGTAAATGGCATCGGGGGAGGGATTTCTTACAGATGGACAGAGGGAGATGTTGAAAATTGCTAGTCAGAATGCGGAGAATTTGTCATCATCGCCTAAGTCCCCATCATCTTTACTTTCTGACCATCACATAAAAGCTCCTACTGGTGGTAAGGCTCAAACTGCTGGGATAGCTGTGAGGCATGTGCGACGGTCACACTCCGGAAAGTATGGGCGAGCCAAAAAGGGTGAGTCCATGGCTTTCAGATGTTATATCTTGAATAGATTATTCATGCTATGTATATACTGATCTTACATTCATATGCTGTATCTTTATCTCTTTATCTATGCTGAGGGTTGCACAATATTTGTGCTTAGGTTGTTGATTTCATGAGGTGGTTGTAGAATGAAGGAGTTTGAAAGGGGAATCTTATATATATTCATTTTTGATAAATAGGTGATAGGTTAGGATCTTCTAGGTTTTGACTTTTGTGGGAAAAAGGTGAGATGGTAAACTTTTAAGTTTTAACCATATCGTTACTTGTCTTGGGTTGCTAATGGTTTAATTCTTTCACAACAATTAAAATTAAATGCATGTTTACTAGCTCTTTCTGAAAATTGTGGAATTATTCGATGTTATAATCATTTACTTGATTAATATTTACCTGAAGTGGATTACCCTCCCCAACCTATAAGAACTGTTAGATAGAAGTGTTCTCCACACAGGGTGCAACTTCTGGGGTTAATAGTTGAAACGTATAATGGTGAATGGTTGCAATGCATGTTTAGTACAGGGGGATTTGAGCGTGAGAGCTGCTTCCTTTCCTTCATTCTCAAAGGAGGAAAACCACTCATTAATTTTAGAAGCCAAACTGTATTAATTTTATAAGCCGGTCGCATTTTATGATTTGGATCTAGGTAGTTAATAGCAAATAGCGGAGCGGAGCGGCCGACCCCTAAAAGGCTATTGCGGTGTAGCGGGATGACCGCTACGCCGAAGTCTAGGGAAACAATATACCCAATTTATACCATACACATAAAAAATTAAGAATACTCAAAAATAAACACATATTCATAATTAATCATCAAAGTTCATTGCTACTAATACTTCAACATAACATAAACCAAAATAGTAAATGAGTTCTAGCCTCCAAGGCTCAAAATAGCACATCTAAAACATTTAATCGAGAACAAAATAGAGGAGAGAGCAAGAAAAACAGAGGAGAGAAGAGAGAGTTGTGCGTTCAAGAAGGAGAAGAGCCGTCACGGGGAAGGAGAAGAAGAGCAGTGCGTTCAAGAAGGAGAATAAGAGAGCTGTGTGTTCCAGTCACTGTGTTTTCTTCTTTTGCTCTGCTCTGCGTTTTCTTCACGGTGAAGAGGAAGAAGTGTGAACAAATATTGTTATGTTTTTTTTGGGTAATAGGTCACTATTAAGTAATAACTGATAGGACTTGTCAAAAAAAAAAGTAATAACTAATAGGTAATAGGTAAAGTTAATAACTAGTAGGTAATAGTGTCAACGGTAAAAAATCAAGGGTATTACCGTCTTTTCCTTAATTTTAGAAGAGAAGATGAATGGCTGTGTGTATTGTGTAGTTCCCAAAATAAACTCAGTAAATTGCATTAAAACAGTAACTGGAAAGTGTGCAGGACTGAGAAAAGAAAAAAAAACCTTTTAAAAAAGAGGAAACGGTTACTATTCTGAGGGCAAATAGGTCTTTTCGCATTTTAAAATTGGGGTTACCCAAAAAACCCAGCCCCTTCCTCTTCGCCCGTGAACGACCCGCGATCTTCGCCGCTATAGCGCCCGCGACGCCCGCATCCGTAAACTGCTCCGCCACCACCGTTTGCGTCGCCCCTGACCGTTGCACCGCCCCGCGCCACCGCTATAGCGGCCGCGACGACCGCAATTGACTACACAGATTTGGATCATTTTCAATAACGGGAGAGGAATATATTTGTTTCCTTTTTTATCTGATATATTTGTTTCCTTTCTCCATAATGTGGGGGCAATGTGATTGTTGTCCACTTCCATCGAAGTAGTTAATCCCGAAAAGCGGAGAGGGGCGCTGGACTTAAAAACTGCTAATGCAGTATAGCGGAAAGTGGGATAGTTGCTATTGTGAAGTCTAGAAATTAGTATACGTAAATCACAGCAGTATACATAAATACTGAAAAACAAAAATACACAAAATGAAAGGGTAGTCATATACTCATACTTAATAATCCTAATTCATTTGTTGTCATTTGTCACTAACATTAAAATTCAAGTAATCAACATCAACATAACATTCGAAAGAATTAAATTGATACTCTAAATAGTATTGGTATTTTCACTTCCTAGCTAAACAGTTAAAAACAAAGTAGAGCATAGACGAACAAAGGAGAGGAAAAATAGAGCAACGCACCGGTAATAAAAAACGCAGAGCCAAGTAGGAGAGGGCGGAGAAGCAGAGAAGTAGCAGAAGACACTTGAGAGAGTGGGATTATTTAATCATTAATGTGATATTTAATTACCTTAAATCTAAGTATCAATAGTGTCGCTAACACAGTGAATAGCAGAAGTGTGGATTAGATTTCACCCATGGCGCGCTACGATCTGGGGTGCAGAGCAGGTTCAATATTGTGAACTTTGCTCTCGCTTTTCACGGCGCTATCGCGGTGGGTATTGATGATCGCGGCTGCATCTTTGCTTTTTGGCAGTGAAGAAGATAGAACGGCAGGAGGAAGAAGATCGAATGACTTGAAGAGGATAGAACAAAAAGAAAACTAGTGACTCAAAACTAGGGTTTGTGTAATGGGCTTGGCCCAAAACTAGTGTAAATAATATAATTAGTCTGATAAAAGAAACTAACCTCCCTTTTCTAAACACTCCCCCTTTCTCCAAAAACACACCTCCTTTTCTAACGATACCCTTTTTTCTTCCTTAAAAATACTCTGACCTCACTATTATTTTAAACATAAAAGAGTGATGAAAAAATGCACCTGGTGTTTTTTCTAATCTCAACCCCCTTTTTCCAACCACACCACCCTTTTTTTTCCTTAAAAATACTTCGACGGTGCTTCTTCTCACTCTCTTTTCCTCCTTCTCTCTACTTCTCCTCTTCCTCTTTGCATTAGAGGTCAAAATAGCGGCCACACTGCTACCCGCTTTAGCGTTTTTGGGGTTGGCCGCTCCGCTCCACTTTCCAGGATTGACTTACTCAGCCTTAAATAATAATTAATTACTCCAACAATCTATTATTTAACAAAAACTATCACAATTTTGTTCAAAAAAGGAGTTTTTTGCAGTAGAAGAGAATGCGTGCAGGATGAGAGTGGGATGATTTGATCATTATTGTGATATTTAATATTTGATTGCCTTAAATAATATTTAATTACTCAGAACCCTATTAATTAACAGCTGTCAGAATTTGGTTTTAAAAGGGAATTTCTGCACCAATTCAAGGCTAGTGGCCGTGCAAGCCACGGTTTGTTGTGATCTCGCCGCGCTCAGCGGCTGCAAACTGCTCATCATCATTCTGCAACGCTCCCTGCAATCACATCGCATGAGGGGCGCAATCCGCGCCACAATTCCATGATTTTCCGCTTAGTGGTGCTATTTACTACTTAGACTTCCATTAGTTTTATCTTTCAGAAGCATCTGGGGTGTCAACTATTCAATCAGCTGACTGTGTGTGCATGTAGATTATAGTAAATGCAAAATATCTTTGCTCTCAGTAGTTGAAAGAATACTGTCATAGCAGTCTGCATAAAATAACCAAATAGATTTTGGAGTGGTTCTGACTGATGGTTTCAAATTTTTATATTGGGCTGACAGTCATTATGTTAGTCAGTGGAAATTTTGCAGTGCATCTGATGTTAGAATGGATTTTTATGTGGTAATTTACATTATTTAGCTTGTGTATGCAGATGGTGCTGGTGGTAAGGGCACTTGGGGAAAATTGCTTGACACAGATGTTGATTCTCATGTAGACCGCAATGATCCAAATTATGACAGTGGCGAGGTAAAGTCTTCTTCCTGGATTGGTTGTTAGTTTCCGACTAGTTATTACGTGACACTAGTTTAGCTGCCTGAAAATTGGATGTGATGCTGGTAGTAATAGTTGTTGATTAGACTGTAAAGTCTGGCTTTTCCCTCTCCTTTCATGCATTTCTTGTTAAGCTTATGGGTGGAATACATAAACAAGCACATGACATGTACCTGTTTGCATCCTCTTGCTATTTGTAGGAACCCTATCAGCTGGTTGGTTCTACTGTTACTGACCCCTTGGATGAATTCAAGAAAGCAGTGGTATCCATCATAGAGGAATACTTTAGTAACGGGGATGTGGACTTGGCAGCATCTGACCTCAAAGAACTTGGCTCAAGTGAATATTATCCATACTTCATTAAGCGGCTTGTTTCGATGGCAATGGACAGGCATGATAAGGAGAAAGAAATGGCTTCTGTTTTGCTTTCAGCATTGTATGCTGATGTCATTAGTCCTGTGCAAATTAGGGATGGATTTTTTATGCTTATTGAATCTGCTGATGATCTTGCGGTGGATATCCTGGATGCAGTTGACATTCTTGCTTTATTCCTGGCACGTGCTGTTGTTGATGACATACTTCCTCCAGCCTTTCTTGCCAGGGCAAGGAAGGCTCTTCCAGAATCTTCCAAGGGAGTTCAGGTAATCCAGACTGCTGAGAAGAGTTATCTCTCAGCTCCACACCATGCAGAACTTGTGGAAAGACGATGGGGAGGTAGCACTCACATTACTGTTGAAGAAGTGAAGAAAAAGATTGCTGATTTACTTAAAGAGTATGTGGATAGTGGTGATGTTTTTGAAGCCTGTAGGTGTATACGCGAGTTGGGGGTTTCATTCTTCCATCATGAGGTTGTGAAGAGAGCTCTGATACTTGCCATGGAGATTCCTTCAGCAGAACCTCTACTGTTGAAGTTATTAAAAGAAGCAGCAGAAGAAGGGCTAATTAGTTCTAGCCAAATGGTAAAAGGGTTTTCTCGATTGGCAGAAGGCCTAGATGATCTTGCTCTCGATATTCCATCAGCTAAAGCATTGTTTCAGTTATTTGTCCCCAAGGCAATTTCTGAAGCTTGGCTTGATGCTTCATTTACCAATCCTGCTGGTGAAGGGGAAATCCAAGTTGAAGATGAAAAACTGAGGAAGTACAAAAAGGAAATTGTGACTATAATTCATGAGTATTTTCTCTCTGATGACATTCCTGAACTCATTCGTAGTCTAGAGGATCTTGCAGCCCCCGAGTATAACTCAGTATTTTTGAAGAAGCTAATAACACTTGCTATGGACAGAAAGAACCGAGAAAAGGAAATGGCATCTGTCCTGCTATCTGCTCTTCATATAGAGATATTCTCAACGGAGGATATAGTTAATGGTTTTGTCTTGCTTCTGGAAAATGCTGAAGATACAACACTGGATATCTTGGATGCTTCAAATGAGCTTGCTCTTTTCTTAGCTCGGGCCGTGATTGATGATGTACTTGCCCCATTGAATTTGGAAGAAATTGGCAGCAGGCTACCACCAAAATGCAGCGGCAGTGAAACTGTGCGTATGGCTCGTTCACTCATTGCTGCTCGTCATGCGGGTGAAAGGTTATTGAGATGCTGGGGTGGGGGGACTGGATGGGCTGTGGAGGATGCTAAAGACAAGATCATGAAGCTCTTGGAGGAGTACGAAAGCAGTGGGGTTGTAGGTGAAGCATGCCATTGTATTCGAGACTTGGGAATGCCTTTCTTTAACCATGAGGTAGTGAAGAAAGCTTTGGTTATGGCCATGGAGAAGAAGAATGATAGGATGCTGGATCTGCTGCAGGAGTGCTTTAGCGAAGGGCTGATCACCATCAATCAGATGACTAAAGGGTTCACCCGAATTAAGGATGGTCTTGATGATCTGGCTCTGGACATTCCAAACGCCAAGGACAAATTTGCCTTCTATGTGGAGCATGCCCAGACGAAGGGTTGGCTTCTACCATCATTTGATTCGTCTGCTACAGATGTCTAACTGCCCCGGGCTGCAGCTTTTTAAGGATGACAATATTTTCATTGTTTCTGGTGTTTGTTGTCCTTTTGCTCCCAGTGAATATGGAGAACTGGGATGGTTGGTTGCACATGATCCTTTTCATCTGTTCTTTTACTTCACTTTTTTCCTTCCAGCATCATCTCACCGACCGAGTTCCTTGTTATCTTGCTCGTTGTATAAAGTTGTTCTTATTTCAGTTACAGCTTTTCAGGATTATATTGCATGTAGGTGTCTTTTCAACATAGACTCTGAGAAAGGTATATTGATGCACTTCATTTGCATCTTTCTACAGTTGACAACGAGTGTCTCATTGATGCAATAGAAGATTTTAACAGGATACAAAATCGCCAGGCTTGGCTTGGCCATAACATTGCTTACCTAGCGCTTTTCGGCTAGTAGTACTTGGATATTTTCACTGTTAACAACGTCGCACGATCTTTAACCCCCCATTGCATCGTTTTGCAACCTTTGTTCCAATTCCCGCAAATAAGCAACAGTTGCTACCTCACTGCCTGTGTTGAGGTTTTCATTGGAATGCAATTGTTCCTTCTTTCTGAGCTGGAATGGGACTACTTTAGGCACTTGGCATCGATAGACCAGATTGATTAGATCACATGATTGCATTATCCTTTTAGACTCATCGTCGGGGTATTTTTTTTATTGAAACCCGTGTTTTAAAAATCAAACTAACCGAACTGTTTCAACCAAAGCAAAATTGTGCATTTCAGGGTTAGAAATTCAGCCAACGTGGTAAGAGGGGTACTAGACGAACTAGCTTTTTGGGTTATTATGTTATTTGTGTGTGATATTTATCGGCTTTATCAAAATGTACACCAAAAACCTAATTGGCTATATGTATACTCGATTTTATCGGTCTGTGTGATTCTTCTTTTACAAGAGTTTTTGTCACACTTAGCCGAACTAACTAAAAATATATTACATAATCAAAATTTTAAAATTATTATTATGTAACTATAAAATTTTGGGGCCTCTTTTTTATCAAAATATGGAAGCCTAAAACCCTTGCTTTACTATGTGCCTTGGGCCGACCCTAGATTTGGTTTAACCCGTGTGGGTTATTCATAACTTGTATGCTTATGAATATTGCAATTACTTGACCAAACAAAAAGGAATATTACAATTAACTTAACTTCTTTTTTTACTCAAAATGAACATAACTTATTCATTATTGGTATCTTATGAATTTTAGAATGAACATAATATACATATTAGTCACTTTTACAAAGTAAACTTTTTTTTACTCAAAATGAACATAACTTATTCATAATTGATATCTTATGAATATTAGAATCAACATAGTATACATATTAGTCACTTATACAAAGTAAACATAAAATGAAAAACCTAGGCACCCCTAATTAGATTTAGGCCTCAAATGTGGTATTAGTAATCTCATTGGTATTTGATTGGAGATAACATGTATTTTTCTTCTCCTCTCTTTACTGCTCCTGCACACTTTGATAGGCATTGCCATCCTAAGGTGTATTTGGGAAAGTTTTAGAGAGGAGGACACTTGAGGGTTTAGTCTATATTTTAATATAGAATTGAGATTCTAAAAGCTTGAAGGAATTGAAGGAATAACATGATAGATAATAACATAACATTTTTATCACACATCATTTGTGTTTAGAAACATTTTATACCTACCTCAATTTAGAATTAAAAATGTAAGTCCTCCCTCTCCAAAACCCTTCATCCAAACATACCTCAATCTCTTCCCTCTCTACTTCGCCTGTCTTTTTGTCTTTAAACTCTTCTTTCTTACCACTTGAATATGAGCGAAGGCGATTCTGGGTGGGGGTAGCATAATGGAAAGGCGAATACGAAGAGGAGGGCGGCGGGGAGGGATTAAGGAAGGGGAGGAGTAGGATTTAGTATGAATACTTCATTGTACGATCATGTCAGAGTGTTCAATCCATCACATATTCTATCACTAAAAGATTATGTAACTAATTAGTGCATTGCAGCACACTCATGCCATAAATAAGTCATATAGTTTTTTGGTCTACTTAGATTAAATGGCAATAAAAATCATGCACCCAACTCCTATATTTAAGAAAACTACTTCAATGAGTGAGTACTAGTATGTATCACCCGTGCCAGCACGGGTATACATTTCCTTTTAACTAAATTTTGAAATTGTTGTTTGGGGATTGAAAAAGAACCAGTTGAATGTGTACGCATATTTTGTGAAATGATGACTTTTGGACACTTTAGAAAATAAATCCACTATGACAAATTTTATCAGGACACGTTTATTAGATGATATTGTATAACATTTTATCAGATATTAAGTTTGCGAAGTCGTGGTTATATTCAAATATTTATTACTAATAGTAATAACAGAAATTCTAATTAAAATAAGGATTCAAATTATATTTTACTTTTTTTTAATATTTCTCATTATGGTTCTTTTAATCACTCTATGAAAGATATCTCTATGGCGGAAGCTCTTGATGAGACCATAAATTATTTTCTGATACATACGACTGATTATTTAATTGTTAAGTAGCATATGATTTATATAAATTGCAATGCATAAAACTTAGGGGGTGTGGTTGAGCGGTTGGGGCTCATCCTCCCTTAACCAAGTGTCGAGAGTTTGATCCTCACCTTGGGTATGGAGCATCTTTAAATCCCTGAGCCAGCTGTCCCACCCTTCGAGGTGTCTCCAATTCAGCGAGGGGATTAGTCACTACGTTCGGTGGTGGATACCCTGGTCTCGACCAAAAAAAATATGATTTATATAAATTATTAAAAATCTATCTGAGTTTCACATTTTAATATATTTGATTAACAATTTGTAGAACTGAATTAATATTTAAATATTTTGGTATCTTAATCCTAATCCTAATATTTACAACTGACAATTATCTACTTCACTATGTAGCTACTTTTATTACAATTTAGCATTAGATGTAGGAACGACAATGGTTTGGGACTGGGCAGGGGTACTCCCTCGATTACTGTCCCCGCCCACTAAACTTTCCTTTGTCCCCGTCTCCACAAATTCCCACAGTCTCTATAGAGACCCCAAAAAGTAATTAAAATTTGTCAAACTGTAAATTATAATCTAAAAGAATAAAGGCATAGAAGTGAGCATATTTTAATATGTTGTTAATATTTTTAGTTAAAAATACATATGAAAAGACTAAAAGAATCAACTCTGTTAGGAGGGGAGAACCACACGAATCGGTAAAGTCGGGTACACATGTGGTCATTCAGGTTCCCCAACGTAGGTTAGTCACCGACAAAGCTAATAGATAATGCGTACCAATAACACAGTAACCAATGTTTTTTTTTTTTTTTTTTTTTTTTTATAACTAAAATAGCTGGGTAGATCCCTCCGGAAGACATTTCCTCTTTGTTGCATGGTGGTGCATTGCACAGTTTGCGAGAGGCTAGTTTTTAGTTTACTGTTTTCTTTTCGTTTCTTTTTCATTTCTTTTTCCTTGATTCCCAAAAAAAACTTAAAATAGTTACATATTTCCCTAGTTAATCGGTCCCTATTTATAATTGTTTTAATATTTTTTTTGGTCGACACCAAGATATCGACTGCCGAACGCAGTGATTAATCCTCTCGCTGGATTGGAGGCACCTCGGAGGGTTTTAATCTATTTTTAATATAGGTGATTAGTTTCCCAATAAAACTTCTATACTTATTATATTATTATGTTTGTTATATTATATTTTATTACAACCAAAACATATACCCACAACCAATCCCATTTTCTGTAATTATGCTGAACTCGAAAAGTATATTTTTGTGACAAAGGAATTTAGATTATCAGCATTTTTAATGAACTATTCACTTATCGGAATAAATGCTTATTATTGTTTTTAATTTTCATCTCAAAATTTTAATTTTAATTTTAATTCTAATTTCAACTTGAGTTTCAAATTTTAAATTTGCAATGTTTTTTTAACTTTAAGTTTAATTTTAATATTTTTAATTGATAATCTGATAATTTATTTCATTTTCAGTCGATTTTTAGCTTTGCTGTAAAAACCAATTAAAAATTAGAATGGTTTAGTACTTATTTGCATCAAAGGATAGCAAATAAGTCACACCAAAGTGGATTAATGAAAAAAACATTTATTTTCTTATAAGTTGCTAGCCAATGGAAAGTGATAGAAGGGAAACCGAAAAGAGTGGAACATGGCCGTCATTCCCGGGATAGAATCAAAAAAGGATCATTGTCCAACAAAGAAGGCAAATTTAGCAAGTAAAATGCCTTTTCAGTACTCTGCTACAACTATTATTAGAATAATAAAATTGAGGATTGCTCAAACGGAATATGTTGCCACGTCGCAAGTAAATTCAAACTGAACATAATTTCAAGGACCGTTGTGTTCATCTTCTAGATGCTTTACCATTGTTTGTTCTTCCAATATTCTACAAAAAAACATGACCATCCAATATTCCATAGTCAGAAGACATAAGTGTACCCAGTAGAGAAAAAATTATGACTCAAAAACCAAATTAGAAAAATAAATCAAAAGAGGAAAAATAATAGCTATAAATTGAATGGAGTAGAGAGGGAGGCAAAATCTAAACAATAAGTACAGCTAAAACCGAAAATCCAAACACAATCATTTGTCTGTTGTGAGGCAAGACGCTATAGATTAAATACAAAAATGCAAGACACAACCACAAAGTCTTTGGTTAAGATTTTTCAAAGATAAAGCAATCCAACAAATTAAATAACATGTAAACATTAAACATTCAGTTGAAAAATATTAAACCATTAAACCACCAAGTTATTATAAAACAAAAGAAAGAAGACATGTTCACAAAACGTCAATGCTTTAAGTTAGACAACACATCATAATAACTTCCTCTTAGTGAGTTGACATACTCAAACTCAAGAATCATGTTACTGGCAACATTAGCGGCCCCCATCACTGTGCCTTCATTTGATGGCCAACCTACAACAGCAAAATGGTTCATGAGAGAAAAATTGGGATAAAACTTAACAAAAAATAATCAAATTTGCTACAAATTTCTGGATAGAAAAGTTAATAGCATTGCCCATAAACTAATTGGTTGCTTCAAAAAAAATTGTAATAGATTCAATGGTACATGTGTATATCAAATGTTTACATGATAACAAAACCCAATCCATGCATCCAACTAAAGGAGTTAATGAATTGCAATGTGCTTTCTCTAAAGGTAAGAAAAACATTAACCTCATAGCCAGGTAAGATGCCTAGCATATCTAATCCATAATGGCAGTTTAGAAAAACTCAAATTATCCAACCTTTAGATGATTTGTCAGCACTGACTTCAGAAGCTGCAGCTCAAAGGCAAGACATAGGAAAAAATTATGTCTTCCCACTGCTAAATATATAACCAAACAACTAACAACAGACAAAAATGGATGAACTCGAGAAAAGAGGCTCAAATGCTGCAAAAGTGCACATCCATAACAGATGAGTCAGAAAGAAAGATCATCAAAGCTGCTAATAATTAACAAAATAAAGTGAAAGAACCCACAATATACAATAGAGGATGCTTAAAGTGTTCTTTCCATTTCATAGTTTTAAAGCAGTAAACAATGACTCAACAATATGAATGGCTTGTATTTGCAAATACCAGCAAGTCAACAAATAGTATAAACAAATATTCATCAGAAGCTACCAAATTGAAGCTAAGAAATATAGAAGTTGAAGAAGGATGCTGAAAATTGAAAGAAGTGAAGCTAAACATAGTCTCGCAAAATATGTGAAATCCCCAAGCAAAATAAAAGGGACATGTAGCTTCATTAATAAAATCTTATTTCCTAGTGCAACAAACACCATGTTTCAAGTTCCAATGAAAAATTAACAAAAAAAGTATCACATTAGTTTCTATAACTATTATCAGCAACATAGATCAATAAATTGAAGAGTGGAGGCATGAAACTATACTCATTTTCTACAACACAGATACTAAATGCATTTGAAACTATACTCAATTGAAACTGAACACCAAGTCATTATATGTTTATTTTGGTTTATATAAGGGGAAAAAGAACAAAGCTTACATGTCAACAAAACACATAATTCCAATCACAATTGACTGACAGGTAAGGAAAAACATAAATCATGCGGAAGATAATCTACTAAAAATAAATTAAGAGTGAATAAAGAATGAAAAAACATGGCAAGCTTACTTCAATGAGTGATTTTAAATTTTCTAAACCAATAGTAAGCACTGAAAGGTGTATAGACTTGATTTGGTCAAGGTTGTCGATTTTAAAAAAAAAAGTACCAATTCAAAAGCGACAAAAATAGTAACTAAAAGTTGGGAAACCATCTCAGCTAAATGAAATTACTAATATTAAACCCGTCCCTCAGCAAACTCAACCAAAGGTCCATACCCGTAATCTCTTTGATCACCACAATTCTAATAAATAAATAAAAGGGCTCATCTACCCCCCCCCCCCCCCCAAGTTGATACCAATATTTAGATCGTAAAAAGGATCGCAACATAACTTACCAAATATGAGAGCATCAAAGAGTACTTCGACTTTCTCTTCCAGCTCCTTAGCAGGTTTACCTTTCCACTGTTGTCAACTGAGCTACTGTATGCACCCCGAAAAATCCGGTTTGGATCCTTCTTCGTACAACGGGAAAAACAATGAAGCCGCCACCAATATTTTAATTTAGGAAAAAAACATTGGAAAAATCCTTTTAGGCGATTGGTCTTTTGAAAACGAGAGATGTAGGTTCGGGGGTCGGTTATGTGTGGGGAAGGTATTAGCACCCCACACATCCTTTCTACCGAAAGGGAACCTTTAATTTAGTGTGGTTTTTGACTGTTGATTTGAAACACTTTGTTCTACTTCTTTTCTTCTTTTTTTTTTATTTAAGAAAATGTTTTTGAAAACTGGGGAAAGAAGAATCTTTTTGTTATTATTTTTTTTTAAAAGGGTGCTTGACGGGAGGTGAACCCGCTCCTACGTATCCTCCGGTGCGATGAGGAATTCAAAGCTACGTAGTTCTAGTCTTGTTTTGAAAAGGCTCTTTTGTTTTTAGCTTTTTAGTTTTTAGGTGTTTTTTGAAATAAGACTTGAGTGTTCACTAATACCAAGCAAGCAATGGCTTCGAGTGGTTTTCATTACTAACTCGAAAGAAAATAAGTTGAAACCGATAATCAAACAAGCAATGGCTTCGAGTGATTATAAGTAACAACGTTTTTTTTTATCTTTTTTTGCAAATGAGGCGAGCATCGGTGATAATCATCTGGCAAAGGCTTAAGGACAATTACCACTAATGACTCGTGTTGTTTTTGGAATTGAATTGGGTTCGCATGTATTTAAGGTTTGGGAGCTTTCATGATAATCAAACAAGCAAAGGCTTCGAGTGACTACCACTAATAACTCCTCATTAGTGATCAAACAAGCAAAGGCTTCGAGTGGCCACTAATGATTTTGTTTATGAAAAACTTAGGGTTTAAGCTTGGAAAAGAAATTGGTCTTAATTTGTTAAAGACATAGTTTAGAAAAGAAGTTTGAAAGCAATTTGATTTTTGGAAAAGAGTTTTGGAAAACTAGTAGAACATTTTCAATCAAGTTCCAAGTCAATAACCAAAATGCAAATGGCTAAACTACAATTCATGCAATGATCTAAACTAGTAACCATTTTCATGTCAAGTTGTTTAGAAAAGAAAACAATGAATGCAAGAAAGTTCATAGATGCAAGCATAGCACATTCATTGAGATCATGTTATCAAGCAAGCAACAACATAGACACAATTTGCAACTTACCCTTTCATGTTGAAAACATCTCATTACAACATTTGAATCACAATGCATGAATAGGCAAAGATGAAACTAGACTAACCATATCATGTCACAATACATAGATAGGCAAAGAATGAACCCAAGTTGAACATTTTGGCAAAAATGCATGAATAGGCAAGAGAATGAACTTAGATTGCACATCTTATTGAAGATGCTAGGCAAGATGAACCTAAATTGAACATTTTTGCAAAATGAATGAATAGGCAAGTGAATGAACCTAAATTGAACATCTTATTGAAGATGCATGAATAGGCAAGAAATGAACCTAACTAGGCATTTATGACACAACATGTGAGTAGGCAAGGAAGTTACAAAGCACAAGTGAATTCAAACATTTAATGAATCACTTGCAAAACCCTAGGGATTTCACATCAACATTTGACATAAGCAACAATGTGGTATCATTTTGATGGCATCAACATTTAGCATATTTCTACAATCAACCACATGAAAGGAATAAGTTGGAAAGGGCGTTTCCCTCAAGTAAGATCATTAGCAAGCCATGAAAAATCAATTTGACATTTTATTTAGTAAGCATATGCAATTAAGGTGTTGAATCCCTTTAGGTAATCTTTAACACTTGGGATAGGCACAAGTGCATAAGTGTCAAATCCTCTTACCAAATCATCAACACAAACATGATTTTCAAAGCAAGCAACAAAAACAAGCACAAACCCTAATTATCTCATGAAATGCGACACCAACATAGAGCTAAAACCTCATTTTATTCTTTGAAAGCAACAAAATCATGCAAGCAAATGACATAGATCAAACTTTTTGGCAAGGATTCACATGATTAAGCAAAGGAATGCACTAAAATCACACAAATTCTAATTTTTCTACAATATGCGAAATGAAACATAAGCCCAAATCACAATTTTATTCATGAAAATGCAAGCACAAAATGAAAATAGCACAAACACACAATTTATTCCAAGAGAGAGATGCATTTCAAGCATCCAAACCTCCCAAAGTGTTTGTCAAAATGCTTGAAACACATCTCTCATTCAACAACAACAATTATATCAACATTTCAACATAAAATAGAGCACTAAAATGCAAAGAAATGCTTGATATGCAAAAATAGATTGATGATCTACATTTTTTATGCTAAAATTTTGATGATGCTAAGATTGAGAGTATACCTTAACTCCAAGCTAGAATAGCGAAAGAAATAAGGTGAATGAACACTAAACCACTTGAATCAACCCTCTAATCTTCAATCTTGAGCTTGATTCTTGAGATTTGAAGATGGATCTTTGAAGAGAATGCAAGGACGATGAAGGATTTAGGACTAGAATGTTGATTTGAAGTGAAAAAGTGAAGAAATGAGGTGAGGGAATGAAGAGGGGTATTCGGCCAAGAAGGGAGAAGAGGAGAGGCTAGGTTTTTGAGTGTGAATTGTGAGCCAAAACCTTTGTGAGAGGTGAGGATATGAGGGTATATATAATGTGCAATTAGGTTTAGGGACATTTAGGTCATTGTGTACCTCATCTCATTCTAGGATTGCATTTTAATTTTGAATCAAGGGTGAGGATTGAAACACACTTTGATGAGGGGCAAAAAAATGCAAAATGAGAGGGAAATGAAGGGGGGAATTCGGCCAAGAAGGGAGAGTGGTGCCCAAGTTTTGCAAGTTGGCAATTGTACTATTGTACTATCCATGAACCTTCCAATTATCCTCTCAATTTTGATTATTCCTTTCAAGATAATTATACATAAATCTAACCATTTTGAGCCATATACAAGGTATCTTGAAGAATATGTTATTTTTTGAAAATGAGAGATGACCAAAATTGCCAACAAAAATCCTATCATATAATTTTTGGGAATATTCCTTGTACTATTTTTGAAATGCTTTCTTGAATTAATTTGAACTTGATTTTTTTACTACACATATAAAATATGCGCATAATTTGAAAAATGATTTTCTTTATTTATTATTATTTTTTGTTCAAAATAATACAATTTCATTAAATAAATTCCCAAAAATTAATTAATTGGATTTTCAGCTAGCAAAAATTTATTAAATTGAAATTGACCAAACAATGCCCCTTTTAAATGCCCCAAAATTCCTTAATTTCTCAAAAATGATTTTGAAAACCTTAGAATGCTTGGGTAAATACCCTAAACCCTTTCTCAAATAATGCATCACTCACAAAATTATTTGTTTCTGCTGAAAATTAGGGTTTTGAAACTAGGCAGACAAAATTAGGGTATGATAGCTACAACTTAAGGGTCCAAATAAACCTCAATTGAAAAGAATCTCACTTTAGAGGAAGTGGAATCATTGTCGGTAATCCCTATCAGAGAAGTAAAAAATCAAGTTGTTTCTACTTGGTATTTAAAAATCAACTTGTAGATAAACATAATTTGAATACCATTCATGTGCGTTTATAATATTAATCAATCATTAATCATTAATCATTATTAACTAATTCAATACCTTTTCATACTTGACTATCAAGTTGTGGATAAACACTGCATGTGGTTTATAGGAAGTTTTTAAAAAAAAAGTACCACAAATCACCAACAAAGATGAGCAAACCAATCTAGATTGAAAACAAATGACAATATTTAGAAACCCCAATGCTGTATGATGCCGTATTCTATCGGGTATCGCCACCACAACCTCCTTGAGACTTACCTATCCATAAAATAGAAAACTCAAATTATAATACAATCAACAATCACAATGGCCTATTAACACTCATAAAAGCTAGAAACTCATTCTCATTGCCATAAGCCATACCAGATAAACAATACCAGCTAATGGACTATCATGCACACTATTTGTGGTTTAATATAAACTTGAACAAAATTACAAAATAAGCACACCATTCTTTGACATGACATACAAAAAATATGTTAGTGAAGTCAAAACAAATTGAAAATCATAAACATGTTAGTAACCGGGTTGGGGCCACATTACAAACATAAATACCAAAAAAGCAAAACAAATTAGTAGTTATGAATAACAAAAATACAAAAAACCAAAGAAATTAGTAGTTATTCAATGATGCAAAATTGAAAAAATGGAAGATGAACAAACAAATTTGAGATTTGAGAAATAAATAGGCATAATCGTGAGAAAATCATTTTGCAAAACAAATTAAAAACATAAGAACAATTAGAAAATCAGAAAACAGAACCTTAAGAAGACCAAGACTGAAGAAAAGAAAACAAAACAAAAATAACTAAACAACAAAACTACAAAATTACTTCCAAGTAGCAAAGAAGTGAATTGAAGAGAGCATGAGTAAAAAACGAAAAATACCTCCAAACCTTCTGGTCTTCAAATCAGAAAAACACCAGTGAAACACATTGGAAGAGTGTTAATGGTTAATCTTTTGGAAGATGGAAAGTAGAAGAGGAGGTCAGTTTTTTTTCCTGTGCTGCAGAAAAATACCTCAACATGTATTCTACGTAAATATAAGTTTTTTTTGGAAGATGGCAAGAAATCACGATCATATTTGAAAGTGCTGCAGAGATTACGATCCCTAATTCAGGATAGAGTCTCTAACATGAGGATTAGTATATTGGGGACGTGTTCCATTTTTTTGTTTGTAGGTATAATGTTGAGGAGTTTTACATGGCTTGTTTGGTAAGAATTGGTCATAATGATCAATAAGTTTAGATCCATGAAAGTAGGGAATGGTTTAATACCATCAATATGCACCGATCAGCTTTTAATGGTTTAATACCATATCTTGGCCGTCCAACTTTTTTGCATTGAGATTAAAAGATTTTTAACCGTTAAGATTGTTGACTTGGTGTTTCCCCTAGATGACATGGATGTGCCACGTATTTTTATAAGGAAGTGCGTGTCTTTTTCCTATTGGTCTGAGGTGGACGCTTATTTGTACAATCTTATGATTGTAATTACTTATGATTACGATTATGATTATGATTAATATGATTATGTTGGAACTTTGTTAATTGTGAATTGAAAAAGTCCCACATTGGATAGAATAAACACTTTATGAGTATTTATAAGTGTGGACTTTATACCTTGGGTTGGAGCCTAACGGGTACCTAATTTTGTGAAATGGAGAGAACGCACATAAACTGACCACCACACATGCGTGAGCGCCGCCGGGCTGGTACCGGGCTTGGGCTTGGGCTTGGGCTGTGAGGTGTAATTTAATTTTTTGCGAAAATAATTAATTTATTTTATTTTGGTGCGTTCCTCGTCTAAATTCGTTGAACTGACCGGATACGATGAACTAACCGTTGTGTATCTGTTCCTATCCGTTAGTAAACAGATTCGTTGAATAGAGTCGTTTTGCGTCTGTTCTTATCCGTTAGTGACTTGGAGCGCAAGCACTCCGTTCTTATCCACTGTTGCTTGCGCATCAAGTCGAATTTAAAGCCTATAAATAGGTCCCTCCCTCACTTCATTCTACACCCCACTGGACGATAAATTACTCCTCCAGTTTTCTCTCCTCTCCCTCAATAATTCTCTTCTCTTCTGCTTTAAAGAATGGCCTACGAGCCATATTCAAGAGTGGTCTATGAACCATATTATAGAGTGGTCTACGAACCATATTCAGAGTGGTCTACGAACCATATTATTTGAGTGGTTTTTGAACCATACTTTGAAGGTGTATTTCTTGAGCGAAATTTTACTGTGCAGTAATATTTCGTAACAGTTTTGACTGGGCTGTTTTATCCTGGGGACGTCGTGGTTGATAGTCTGCCTGCACAATTTTGAGCAGTGCCACGAAACGTCTTAAAGAGAGCGACCTAGTCCGCGACTCAACCCAGTAATTTCTTCGGTGGATTGATTTTCTGAAATTATTTTCTGAAACTCATAAACAACAATTTTAAGACGTTTCAAAATTTAGCCATGACTACCGAAGACATTACTGGCTTTGATTCTGCTGTTTCTAACTTCAACAAATCGTTTCATTTTCAAGAATGTCAATGGCAAGAAAATAAATTTTTATTAAATATGAAAAATGTTGCCAACATTTAAAAGATGACATTCATGTGCTCACTGAAACAGTTGATCAGAAAGGAAGGGATAAAATAGCTAAAGAAATATTCAAATAGAAAGAGAATTATTTTCTCTATACAACTTATTAATGGAAAGAGAATTATTTTCTCTATAGAAAGAATTGTTTTCTCTATATAATTTATTATCATTGGAAAGAGAATTATTTTCTCTATACTATTTATCGATGGAAAGAGAATAATTTTCTCTATACGGTCTTATAGAAAGAGAATGATTATCTCTATATTATTCTTAATTCTATGGAAAGAGAATAATCATCTCTATAAGAATGAATTATTTTAATTCATATTGTCTGGGAAAAGTTCTGGCTAGGAAAGACTTGGTACTTAAGCGTGTCCGTTGTGACCCACCTCTCTTTCCTGGGAACTACTCGACAAGAATGAATTTTCTTAATTCATATTGTTGCCGTTAGTGGTTAACGCTAACGGTTAATGATTTTAAATCATAGAATTGCTTTTTAGCAATAACATTATTTTTGAGAAGTTATACCTTTTACGATATATTGCAATATTGATTGCAATATAATTTTGAAAAAAACCTCTCAAAAATTAAAACACTAATCAGGCTCAAAGGAAAAGCGACTAGAATGGGACACCCCAAATTTCCCATATTCTAAGCATCAACTACCACCACCTAGAAATGATGCTGCTCCTCTTTTTAATTGTTCCAATTGCGAGGGACCAGGTCATATGACACGCAAGTGTAGGAACAGGTGAAGTTCTGCGCCGCAGGCTAACCTGATTGAATAGCAATTTGTTGCTATAATTTTTGAAATCAACATTGTTGGTGAATGCGAAGGTTGGTAGATGGTCATTGACTATGTTTTGAACATAAACCGTTGTTGAAAATAAGAAAAGGATGCTGAGCCTGGTGAAAACTTTCTTTAAACAAATATTTTTTAACTCATTGTTTACTTCGTCTACCGGAAGTTTTGTGCGCTATACTATTATTTTACACGTACTTGATTTTGACGTTTAAACAAACGAACTCTTTCAGTAAGAGCTAAATAACATTTTTCAAAAGTTATTTTTTTTAAATGACTTAAAAAATTGTGATTTTTGAAGTCAAGCAAGAATTTTCAAGACTTCGCATAAATCAGTAAGGAAATCTGAGTATTAGTTTTGACTCACTCAGATATATGCGAATAAGATAGAACGTTAATCAGAAATGGAAAACGATAGTTTACCACTTTTATTTATAATTGTTTTGACTACATTGTAGTATACTTTGGGAAAAATAAAAGTGAAGTGCTTGACATATTCAAAGTTTTCCATTATAGCTTTTTGAAAATCAATTAAGAAGAAAGGTTAAGAGCTTTTATAGCACATGAGGAACGGAGTATGATTCCCATTAATGGAATTATACATGAAACGATTGCATCATATTTTTATGAAACGAATGGTACAGTAGAAAGAAAAATCTTTACTGGTTTTTGCTATTTTACTGAAGAGCACTTGATCTCTCTTGCGGTAATTTTTATAAACTGTTGGTTATGTAATGAATAGATTCACTGAATCTAAAGAAATTAAAATTTCCTTCAAAGATCTTGAAGAAAAGACAACTCATCTTGTCTTATTTTTGAATTTGGGATTGCTTGGCTTATGTCATAATTCCAAAAAGAGTTAAACTCGCCAGTAGAGCCTATGAATATGTATTCATTGGGTATGCAGTAAATAGCAGAACATACAGGTCTATGACCTGAATGCGAAAGTGATCATAGAGTCAAATGATGTTGACTTCTATGAAAGTAGATTCCCTTTTAAATCAAGAAATAGTGGGGGCACTGGAACTGCTCAAGTTTCTGTGCCTAGGAGCGTTGAAAACAACGTAGAAAGGAGAATGGAACCTCAAAGAGGTAAGAGAGCACATGTTGCTAAAGACTATGGACTCGACTATACGGTCCATACATTAGAGGAGGATCTTACGAGCATTCAAGAAGCTCTGCCTTCATTGAATGTTGATTTGTGGCAAGAAGCCATAAATGATTAGAAGGATTCTCTAGAGTCTAACAAGACATGACACTTAGTTGACTTGCCTCCTGGTTGCAAACCCATTGGTTGTAAATGGATTTTGAAAAAGAAACTAAAACCTGATGGCACTGTTGATAAATACAAGGTCCACCTTGTAGCCAAAGGTTTTAGACAAAGAGTGAATCTAGATTTCTTCGACACACATCCATAAGGGTACTTATTCCGTTGGCCGCTATTTACAATTTGAAAGTACGCCAAATGGATGTCAAATTTGATTTTTTAAATGGTGAACTGGAAGAAGAAATCTATATGGAGCAACCTAAAGGATTTATAATCCATGGGCAAGAAAACAAGGTCTGTAAGTTGGATAAGTCTCTGTATGGTCTAAAACAAGCCCCTAAATAGTGGCATGACAATAATTTGATTATATCGAATGGGTTTAAAGTGAATGAAAGTGACAAATGCATTTATTACAAATCCGAGAATGACATTTGCACTATCATATGTCTCTATGTAGACGACTTACTCATATTTGGATCAAACATTCATATTGTAAATAAAGTGAAATCATTGTTGTGCAACAACTTTGATATGAAAGACCTCGGAGAAGCAAGTGTAATACTTGGTATTAAGAATACTAGGTCCGAGAAAGGAATTTCTTTGGATTGACCTCACTAAATTGAGAAGATCTTAAAGAAATATAACTACTTTGGTAGTAAACCTTCCTGCTCACCATACGATCCAATTGT